>KQ990568.1:7425-39230 GCA_001598015.1 Dorcoceras hygrometricum | reverse complement strand
TTTCGAGTCGTGAGGACTAATCAGTACAACCAAGACCTCGGACTTATCCACTCGACAAATGGTAACCACTTGGAAAGTCCGAAGGAGGGTAGTTCGATAGATCACCAGGTCACTATCTATCTGCATGCTCAGAACATCACAATGTTCCCTACCAATGAAACATGGTACTTCGCATCGCAGATACTAGTCTCGAACTCGGGCGGCCTTATCCTAATTTTGACGGCCCAATCGACTAGGAACATGTTCAGAATACGCAGCGACTATTAGATGTGTTTCATGATAGCCGTCATACCCACTATCACATCTAACATACGCTTTAGTGCATTCTAGGTCTTTACTCAACACAATTGTAAATCATTACACACATAATGAAAGTAAAGAATGCCATATAAAAGAATGCGAATATCATATATAAAGATTGTTTGTACAAGAGTCTATAAAACCCACACGCCACAAGTTGGCTAGTTGGGCATCTACTCTAACATATTACACATACCCCTTTATTTCTTTGTTTCTCTTGTTCATCTTCTAATATGATCTGAGCTGATTCTGATCTGTTCAACCCTGAACTGCTCTAAGCTGATCTCTGAACCGAATATTGTTGTAACGCCCCAAAATCCATAGGACCACATTTATGCATTTTACTAATCTTTTGGGCCAAATTGGCAATTTTAAATGTTATGTGTCTGCTGATTTGTTGATATCAGCAAGTAAGGTGCGCTGCGGCTGGTTCCAGCAGGTGACTCCAAGGAGCGATGCACGAGCAGGATTTTAAATCTATTGGAAAATGTTATAAGGAGGTGAAATGCTTTCTTTAGGAGAATGTTTGGTGTTTTACAAATTAAAATGATATGAAGGGAATTTTTACTAAATTTTAAAGGTGTGTCATGCTTGATTTTACAAGTAGCTTGCCACTAATCCCTTTCATATAAAAACCTATTTTCAAAGTAAGATTTTCATCATTTGCAAAGAAAAGTTTTAAAAGTGTTCTTCAAAGAAATTCCAGAAGAGTTCGTGCGTTGCTCAAAGGGAGGATTTCTGCAGGAATTAGCTGTTGTCGTAAAGCTTTGTTTAAAGGCAAGTAAAAGCTGATCCTTTGCTATACCATTTGAAGCATATATTGTGTTTTTATGGATCTGCTTGCCTGTATGTTATTGATATATTTAAAGTTCATGTTTGAAATGATTTAGACATGAAAAGGAAAGATGGGTTCGAAAATGATGTTTTGATGTTTATGATGCTTCCAGTATGTTTTCCAGAAAGTTATTTTTGTTTTAAATGTACTGAGGATTCGAATTCATTTCAAGAAATGTTATGAATGTTCTTCTCGCAGTAGCTGTAATATCAGAATTTGATAACTGTGTAATCGGTAGTTTTTAGTTGAATCATTGGTTGGTTTTGATAGACAACGGCTGATGGCATAAGTTGTTGTTTTGATGTTACAAATGTCGAGTTATGTTCCAGCAGCTGTATCTACTTGTTAAGATTCAGCAGCTGCATTGTTATAATGTTTACGAATGTTCTTCTTTCTGTTGTAATATCGGGATTTAATGGTTGTGTAATCAGTAGTTGCTAGTTGAATCAGTATAAAGTCTGGTTTAATAGGTGACGGCTGGTAGCGCAATTATTGTTTTGATATTGCAATTGTCTTTTGTAAATTCCAGCAGATGCACTGTTCATCAGCAGGTGCATCTTTCCTTGTTAAAATTCAGCAGTTGCGTTGTTTTCATAAAATCAGCAGATGCACTGTTCACCAGCAGGTGCATTCCTAATTCAGCAGTTGCAATATCTATTTTTCCTGCGACTGGTTGACACGCTACGACATCGTTTCATTTAATTCATATTTTTCTAGTTGCGACTGGTTCTGTATGATATCGTTTTCTTATCTTGCGACTGGTTGTAGCGATTGGTTGTAGCTACTGGTTGTAGCGACTGGTTTAAGTGCTAACGACATCGTTTCACTTTACATTTGTTTAAAAGACCTCGCGACTGGATTCTTGTCTTGCGACTGATTCCTATTCGTTGTGACTGGTACTGTTCATTCAGCTGGTATTAGTCTTGCGACTGGTACTATTTCTTTGCGACTGGTTTTCTTTCAACCAGTTCCATTTTAACGATAAGTTTCCAGAGGTTGAATTTGATTCTCAGAGAAGTTTTAAAATGGGAAGCAAGTGTTTAAAATGATGGAACCCGATGATTTACAGAAATTTCAAGGAATATTTAAAGAAAGGATTGTTAAGGAACAAAAGCTATTTTAGATTATGGCATAGATAGTTACGGTCACCCAATTGTAGGGGGTGAGTAGTCGTCCAAGTGTCGGCTGCCCTTTCATATGAGCTATATGCTAAAACTGATATCGGGAGTCATTTTGATCAAAGTGCAAATTGAACCACATAGAACTTATATGCCATGATCAACTGAAAATGATATTGAAATTAATGAGAAGCTGGACTATCATCCCCTGTTTCTGCCATTGAATGTTTACTGAAATGTTTACGAAAATGACATTGTTTATTGATGTTCCTTAACATATGTATTGCACAGATGTCTGCATGCTTTTTATGAAATTGTTACTACTCAGGTTTTACTTGCTGAGCCTTTAGGCTCACTAGCTTTTAAAATGGTGCAGGTACGAAAACTGGTGGAGGAACAGCAGGTGAAACTTGAAACCAGCAGATGGGTGGCGTTGTGTTTATCCAAGGCCTACGTTTTCCGTGTCGTAGTTGTATCCTTTTGATTTAGATTGTACTGTATTAGATCAGTAGCAGCGGTTGTATATTTACTTAGAATATCAGCTGTTGTAATCGCAATTGCAATTATCAATACAAACTGTTTTTCCGCAAATGTTTTTTAGCAGCTAGCGCGCAAGTTAGGTACCAGATGGTCTTTGAAATTGTCGTTTGTTTTGTTTCATTCAAGTTATAGGAAATACAGCCTATAGCGAATTATCATTTAGCCCTTCTTTTATTCGAAAAATTTTATTTACCCAATTCTCGTGGCCCCGTTGGATTCGGGCGTCACAATTGTTCATCTGTTCTGATCTGAACCTGTAAGCTAAACTCTGATCGGCACTTGATCTTTGAACTGAATGATTCTCTCATGAGCTGATACCTGCTCTGAACTGGTTTCTTCTATGCTGATATTTGCTTGAAGCTGGATCAGCTTTGATGTCGTTTTTTGGACCAGTTTGGACGTACCTACTGTTCCAGCTTGGACATCTTCTCAATTGCACTCAGTTCATCGCCTACAGCTCGCGTCCGATCTGCTTCAGCTCACTTCTTCAGCACACAGCTTATCTGCTACAGCGTGCTTCTTTAGTTCGCGTCCGATCAGCTTCAGCTTAGACCTGCGCACTTGATTAAATTGTTAGAAACATAACAGAGGTTTTGTGTTTATCAAAATTAAGATCTGATCTGTTATAGAGATCCAACACGAAGTGTGCAAAGGGAGGGGCGTCCGAACCTTTTAGATTAGAGAGATGAGTGTGTATATTTGTGCAAGACAACTATGAATTATTTAGGCAAAATACTAATTTTATAATTAAGCATTTGATTATATCAAAACTTTTTCTCTCAAAATTCAACTAATTTAATTTCATTATCTCAACAGAAACAGGAAATCCATCACTTATGTAACCCTCAGTGGTTCAGAAATATGGCTAACCGTGGGTTCACAACTTTGTGTTATTTAGGACAACCAGTGCCCCTTATTTGGGCTTACTCTATTAGCCTCATTCCACACATCAACTGTTTGATCGTAGAAATGTCAGAACTCATTTCTGATTAGACCCATCGAACCATGGTAAGATGTGTCTAGTAATATCGCTCCACAATTCCTAGATATCACTAATAGTGCATATAATCGATTTCGGTTTGTATAGTCACTTCATCTCAAATATCCCCATCAAATCAACAACCATTAGTACATAGATGACCGCTAATGATTCGATATATGTGAAAAATCTCAGAGATCAAATAGCGGCATCGTATCTGTAACTAGTGAAACTCTTTTCACTAGTACATATATGCTATGCCAGAGACTAGTGTATTATTATCTATTTAGATTAAATATAAAATCCATGCACGTATGCGAGCGGTGAATCCCCTGACCATAATGGACTTTCTTCTTAAACATTTTGAAATACACTCAATCTCACCACCTGATAGTACTCGTGGAACCGGTAAATGAGTCAAAGTACAATATCAGCGTGTAAAACCTCAGTATTGTGTCAGGTCATAAAGACTAATTGTACAACCATAACCACAGACTTAATCCACTCAATGAACAATAACCACTTGAAAAGTCTGAGGGAGAGTTGTTCAATGATCTCATCTGTCAGGCCAAGTGCTCTAAAATAGATATTAATTACTCAATTAATCACAATTACGCGGAAGCATGAATTACGGGCTAAAACTTTTCGTTTGGGGCCTGAAATGAAAATACAATTTAAAATACGATCACACTCAAGATACGGATTTTAACTCAAAAATCCACACTACAACAACATCTGCAGCATGTATACAAGTATTACAACAAATAAAGATCCCCGAGTATAGTATTCATGCAGGGCATCCCCTGGTTCAATAGTTCAATACATAATATATAACTGGGACTCAAAATGAGGATCTATCAGCCGACGCTCCACTCGGTCCAGCTGGATTACCTGAAGAACCTGCAAAGGCCAACACGAGACCAAAGCAGCCCCAAAAGTGAAAGAAAACGAGGTCAAACCTCAGTACGAAGAGCATCAATAAAAACAACAATCATATAAGACATGCAATATTTCAAACGTGCAATGCATGTGGACTACCAAGAATCATCGGTAATCAAAGCACGGCGACTCAGCTGGGCAATCAATCTCAATAATTCATCAGAATCCAGATCACAGCGACTCAGGTGGCTATCACGACTCAGCGACATCATTGGATTCTCAGCACGACGACTCAGCAGAAAAATCACGAATCAGTGATCATCAGTTCTCAAAGGTACATGCTCAATATGATATGTATGAGTGCAAGACAGAATCATGCTCACAAACAATGCATACAATTTAAATACATAAGCAGATAAGAACATAAAGTCATCATCAACCAGCACAGCTAAACAACTCAGTTATCACATAATCACAGCAGCTCAATCACACTGGAAATATTCTCATGCTGATATCAAAGCTGTTAATATAATATCAATCGTACCTTCGCTTCCAAGCTACAATTACCACAGAACCTCTTACAGCTTTAACGGCTAATACGCTTCCCAGCTTAGCTCAAGTCTTCGGTCGAGAAATCAAGGCAAAAACCACAAGAAAGCTCTAATCTGTCAAGATATCTAACAATAAGCTCATATCGAAGCTCATTCAATTTACGGCCTAAAGCCTCGTAGCCTAAATCAGCTACCTCAAATTTACAGAGCACTATCCAAATCTAATATAAAAGCTAGGAGCAGAAACTACATCTAGCAGGACATGGTTACCTGAATCGGAGCTCAACTCGGTCGCAAAAAGCGGAACCTGTTCATGCAATTCCTCAATCGATTTATAGTCTGGCCCTCTCTCTCTTCTCCAAACTGGTATGAGAACGTTCGCCTCAAAGACGGCTTTCAAATCGAGGTACCCTCACTCAAATCTAATCGGCCAATATCCGGAAATTGAGAGAAAAAGCTAGCGGGTGAACAGTAGACACAAGGGTTTGAAGATAAGGGTCAGGAGTAGATAGGCTATGTGTGTTGTAAATAACTAAGTATTGGTCGACACTTATATTTATATTCCCGGTCAAAGCTACAGTAAGAGTCAAACCAGCTCGGGCCTTGACACTGTACCGGCTTAGACCTCACTACCAAGTACCAGCTCAGGCAC
The DNA here is from genome assembly GCA_001598015.1 of Dorcoceras hygrometricum. Classification (NCBI taxonomy): domain Eukaryota; kingdom Viridiplantae; phylum Streptophyta; class Magnoliopsida; order Lamiales; family Gesneriaceae; genus Dorcoceras; species Dorcoceras hygrometricum. Next base: position 33,376 of record KQ990568.1, on the reverse strand, counting down.
ATAAACCAGCTCAGGTAATATGCCGTCTTTCAACCATCACAACGCTCAACTGACCAGCTCAGGTACACATATGCCATAAACTCCAACCAGCACAAAGTTAAACTCTATTGGTTAATCGCTTCTCAGATTTCGATAATTTCTAGTCCTCACATCATCCCAGAATCATTTATATGTATGTTTGAACATCTCGATGTCCCTACCATTTAAAATATTACGCAAGATCACAGATATTAGTCTGACTCAAGCGGCCCTTATACTTATTTTGGACGATCCAATCAACTAGGAACATAATTTAGAATATACAATAATACATAATTCGTATATTTAAGGTCTTTAACTATGAAGCTTGCATGGCAAACAGATAAAATATCTGGCACGATGCTCATAATCAAGGATTATGCACACAATTGACGATAAATTGCGGAAGCTTAAAAGTGGATTAAAATTTTTCTTTGGGCTGATACAAAACTAGTGAGTAAAATATTCGAATACTCAAAATATATATACTAGTCCATCACCCGTATTTATATACCAAAAAATCCTTTAAAACTATTTACGACCCATGCAGAGCTAGACCTGGTCACAGTACATGGAGAAAGCCATGAAATAAAACATCAAATCTCCCAAACATCATGTATATATATCCAACAGTAAATAACAACATCGAATCACAATAGGTGGCAACACTACGCAGGGCATACCCTGGTAAATGACTCGATGAAATGTATACATACATAATTGGGATACTTAATCAAAACCTAAGGAGCTCCACTAGCACCTGGCCCACCTGAACCATCTGGATAACCTGCAATGACCAACAACATGACCAAAGCATCCCCAAAGGGAAAGGGTCAAACCTTAATACGGAGAACAATATAAAACAACAAACGAAGCACGAATGAGATATGCTACATGCCATGCAAAGCGTGTCTGCTAGCAAGAATAATGGTTACCAAAACGGAAGGGCCAAACTAAAGCGATCATCAACAAGGTGGCAACATCATCGATGGGGAGGGAGCTACCCGGTGCTTCCTCAATGGAAAGACAAAATGGAGGGTGGCATCACAACCATTGTCACCAAGCATCTAGCCACATCATCTGAGAGGGCGGGAGCGACCCGGTGCGTCCTCAATGCTCTCCTCGTGAGTGTGCTATCTCAAACACCACTCCAGGAGTCCACAAGATTCAACGGAATACAGTAGAACAGGCTGTCAAAATGGATCTCAAGGTCCAATATGAATGCATATTCTCGATGCCATGACATAATAATATAATCACATAATCGATATGTAAACATAGGCAAAAACACATTGCATTCAAAACACATAGCACATAAATCAGACTCTACAAAAATTGTAAGTACATGCTCCATCTGTATCTCACATTCTCTTCCCAACGATACCTCAACTAAGTACACTGGCCGTATAGATCACACACATGCCTGAACAGCTCGCGCAAGCTGAAGACAATAGACGGTATCCATAAGTCCTGTGCCTATGGAATAGGGTGGAGAAATCACGACAGAAGCTCCAAGGTTTATCAATTGGTCGGGAAGCTTACAACAGACCTCGGGGCTTCCTAAAATCCAAAAACAACTACACCATATCACAATCTACTCAACCACAGAAAGAAATCAGCTCGGGAAGCTCGTCGAAAAAATTGACCGAGAGCAGTCAGCTCAAACATGCTCAATTCAACATCATAGATAACGATACTGCTCTCAAATAAAAGATAGGGATGAAAGCTATTACTTAAGGCTCACGGTTACCTGAAATGAAGAACAATCGATTGGAAGGTGCAAAAAATGCACGCCTTAGCTATTGTCTTGCTCCCTCTCCTACCAACCACGACCTCAAGACTGGTCGGGAAAAGACGGGTTTGGAGAGAGGATTTCTATGGTACCAACCTTGCACCAAACTGAGTAGTCGATCTCCGGCTATCGAGAAAGATATGTGGGTTAGGTGAACAATGACAAGGGCTTCAAGGGGTATCAGCTCGGGCTCTCAAGAACATACGATATAACTTGCCCGAAGTGGCCAACATTTGGGTTTATAACTTAGTAAATATTCTAAGTACCTCGTCACAAAACCCCCAAACTGATCTACAGTGAAAACAGATCAGCACGGACTTCTAAGTTGACCCCCAGCTCGGGACGTCATGGTCTCCTCTAAGCTGACTCCCAGCTTTGGACAACTTATACTAGACCAGCTCCACTCTTAAAAACATGTGCTACACAAACCAGCTCAGCACTACTACATCAGCACAACGCTATCACATTAGCTCAACACTACAAGATCAGCACCGTACCATCAGATCAGTTCAGTGCTATGTGAATAGTTCAGCTCGCACCACCCAAACCGTTCTACTTAGATAAGCTCTCGCCCGATCTGATCTACTCCAAGATGATTACTCCAGTCTAACTACTCCGACCTGATGTTCCAGAACCTCACATAAAAATTTTTTCCAGAATATAATAAAATGTGAATTATATTAAAATAAATATATTTTATTACACGTGAGTCGATAAAACCTCTAGACCTAAGTTGGTTTGCAGGGAATCTACTCTAACAATCTTCCACTTGCCCTATAGCCAACTACCCATAAACCTAAATCCCATTATCTCGTGATGTTTCTTGAATAATGGACCTGAAAAAGGCTTCGTCAGTGAATCAACAACGTTATCTGCAGAGTTGACACTCTCGATCGATATATCTCATCTTCCAACAATCTCCCAAATGATGTGAAACTTGATCAGTATGTGTTTGGATCGCTGATGAGACTTTGGTTCTTTTGTTTGTGCACGACATCAGTGTTGTCATAGGACGTCGAGACTGGATCATTTCCATTTGGAATGATGCCCACTCTTGGATGAAATTCCTTATCCAAACGGCCTCTTTTGCTGCAGTCGATGCAGTAATATATTCTGCCTCTATGTTGGAATCTGCCATGTTATCTTGTTTGGAACTCTAACAAGAGATGGAAACACCATTGAGTGTGAATACAAAACCAGAGGTTGAAACCATGAAAAAATTCTTAGTTCTCTTCAAGGACTTGCAAATATTTTTACCGATTTCCAATGCATTGGACTAGGGTATGCCTGATAGCATCTCATCAAGTCATATTGATATCATAACATCCATTATGCTACCAATCATCGACGCATAGGGAACACATGCATACTTTCTATCTCTTCATCAGTCTTGGCACACATAGACTTAGATAGAGTTATACCATGACACATTGGTAAATGTCCTCTCTTGGACCGTCCATAGATCTATTGAGTATGGTATCGATTGTGGCTTGGGTGAGTCCCAACATCCTCATGATCTATCTTTATAGATTTGCATTCCTAATATGTAGGATGCTTTACCCATGTAAGAGAATTGTTTGACAGCCGTACTTTAGTTGATTACAGTAATCCTACATTATTCATAATGAGTATAACATCATCAACATAAAGTATTAGGAATGTTACTACATTCGCACTAACTTTATTGTGCGCACATGGTTCTTCAGGGTTTTTAACAAAACTAAACTCTTCGATACTGTTATAAAACCTGAGGTTCCAACTCCTTGATACCTATTTCTGAGACCATAGATCATTCTCTGAAGTTCTCATATCTTATGCTCACTTCCAATCGATGAGCAGGATCATATATCTGTATGTTTGAACATCTTTATGTCCCTACCATCCGATATGATACTAGTTTCAAATTCGAGTGGTCCTTATCCTTCTTTTGGACGGTCCAATCGACTAGGAAATTATTTAGAATATATAGTAATAAGTAATTCGTATATTCAAAGCTTTATCTATGCAGCTTGTGTGGGTAAACAGATAAAATATTTATCAGAATATAATAAAATGTGAATTATATTAAATAAAGATCATTACACATGGGCGAATAAAACCCCGAGCCACAAATTGGCTTGCAATGCATCTACTCTAACAATATAGGCTAAATTTGGGAGAAAGGAAAGTAGGTGATTCAAAATATATTGCATCTCCAATACTACAGCCCATCCAGACCACGATTCTCACATGTTGAGTTACTGCTTGAGCCGTCTGTTGCGAATCAATGTTCTATCAATCGGTAGGGACGTTTACAACAGACCTCGGGGCTTCCTAAAACCCAAAAACAACTACGAAATATCACAATCTGCTCAACCATCGGAAGAAATCAGCTTAGGAAGCTCGTTAAAAAAAACTGACTGAGAGCAGTCAGCTCAAACATGCTCAATTCAACATCACAGATAACGATAGTGCTCTCAAATTAAAGCTAGGGACGAAAAGCTATTACTTAAGGCTCACGGTTACCTGAAATGAAGAGCCAATCGATTGGAAGGTGCAAAAACTACACGCCTTAGCTATTGTTTTGCTCCCTCTCCGACCAACCACGACCTCAAGACTGGTCGGGAAAAGACGGGTTTGGAGAGAGGATTTCTACGGTACCAACCTTGCTCCAAACTGAGTAGTCGATCTCAGGCTATCGAGAAAGATATGTGGGTTAGGTGAACAATGACAAGGGCTTCAAGGGGTATCAGCTCGGGCTCTCAAGAACACACGATATAACTTGCCCAAAGTGGCCAACATTTGGGTTTATAACTTAGTAAATATTCTAAGTACCTCGTCACAAAACCCCCAAACCGATCTACAGTGAAAACGGATCAGCACGGACCTCTAAACAGGCTCCCAGCTCGGGACGTCATGGTCTCCTCTAAGCTGACTCCCAGATTAGGACTACTTATACTAGACCAGCTCCACTCCTAAAAACACATGTTACACAAACCAGCTCAGCACTACTACATCAGCACAGTGCTATCAGATCAGCACGCGCTATAATATCAGCTCAGTACTTCTAGATCATCACCATACCATCAGATCAGTTCAGTGCTATGTGAATAGTTCAGCTCGCACCCAAACTGTTCTACTCATATAAGCTCACACCCGATCTGATCTACTCTAAGCTGATTAATCCAGTCTAACTACTCCGATCTTATGTTCCAAAACCCACATAAAACAATTTTCCAGAATATAATAAAATGTGAATTATATTAAAATAAATATAGTTTATTACACATAGTCGATAAAACCTCTAGACATAAGTTAGTTTGTAGGGAATCTACTCTAACTATCTTCCACTTGCCCTATATCCAACTACCCATAAACTTAAATCCCATTGTCTCGTGATGTTTCTTGAATAATGGACCTAAAAAAGGCTTCGTCAGTGGATCAAAAACGTTATCTGCAGATTTGACACTCTCGATCGATATATCTCCTCTTCCAACAATCTCCCAGATGATGTGGAACTTGCTCAGTATGTGTTTGGATCGCTGATGAGACTTTGTTCTTTTGTTTGTGCACGAGTGTTGTCATAGGAAGTCGAAACTAGATCATTTCCATTTGGAATGATGCCCACTCTTGGATGAAATTCCTTATCCAAACGGCCTCTTTTGCTGCAGTCGATGCAGTAATGTATTCTGCCTCTATGTTGGAATCTGCTGTGTTGTGAGAACCGAAAAGCTGATGAGATTAATTGAGTTAATTGATCGGATTTTGTGAGATTCATATTTGAGCGAACGAATCTGGATGACCAGCTTTGAGTCGATATGCTTGGAGAAGCTATCGGGTTTGTATTAGTCCTTGTATCAAGTCTGGAGAGTTAGAGTTTCGGCGCGGGATCTGTTCAGATGTGATGTTGGTCATCACTGAGTGATCGCATTCAGCAGTGATGATGTCGCTGGTGTTTAGTTATGAGCTAGCGTGTTTCAGTAGCGAGTAGCTAAACTACGTCGTTTGGATTAGTTGGAACGACAGTGTTTTGGTTTAGCGGGAGAGACTCAGAAGTGAGTATCGTTGGTTTTCAGATTTGAGAGAGATCTAAGTGTTTAGAGGCGACGCCATTTTGGGTTTCAGATTTCATTTGTGCTAGCGATTCAGATTTGTGTAGTGGGTGACATTTCCAGTTGTGAGAGTGGACTTGTGCGACGTCGTTTGATTTAGTAGAGATCTGTTGTGGTGTAAGGCCATATCTGTTGAGAGAATCAGATTCGAGCGGGAATATCAGCTTTGTACCTTAAGTTGTCGATGTGATCTGTTTAGAAAGCTTGAACAAATTTGAGTATATATAGAGGACTTCGACCCTTGTCCACACTTAGAATATTTCCCGATAGCGAACTCTGTCGCGATACCCTAGCTACTGTTCACAGAACCTTATCTTCTTCGATTGCCGACAGTAGACAGCTCCGATTGAAGTGAGAGTGGTAGCGTTGGACTCATATTGCTGAGATGCTTTGTTGGATGCTACTTTTGGAAGCTTGCATGAAGCTGGAGAGATTTGCGAGACATCTCCCTTTTGTAGTTTGTTAGCATAAGCGTCGGATTTCTTCTTCCGTTCAGGTAGCTCGTTGGGTAAGTGTTAAGATCCTACCTTGTGCTTTGTTTAGAGTCTTCTGTTGTGTTAGAAGGGTAGGACAGATTTGGTTGAGCTCGTAGCTCCCAAATTCATAGTTTCTGTGCTTTTTTCCCTGAGCTAGAATCTGTATTTGGCGTAGCAGGTGTGAAATCTGTGTTGCTTGAGACTGCTTTTTGGTAATTGTAGCGCAGGAGATTTGAGGTACGGATGTGAGCTTGTTTTATAGCGTCGAATTGGGCATGGATATTATGTGTTGTTGTGTATGATTTTGTGCCGTTATCTGCTTGCTTGTATTGTGTTGTTAATCGCAAGCTGTTCATTGCATACGCATTATTCATGTGCATTCAGATCCTGTTGAGCTTGCCTTGTTGCTGTTGATCTCTGTGCGTACTAGGATGCTGTTGAGGCTGAGCGGGTAACTCCCGTACCTCATCTCCCTGCTTGGATCTGTTAGACACTTTGAGCGGAGTGGGTAGCTCCCACACCTCATGAGTTGGGCAACAGTAGGTTGAGCTTTGTTGTGCATCTGGTGCCGTGTGTTGAGACGAGTGGGTAGCTCCCATATACTCACACACCCCGTATCCACTGTTATTCAGTTGATCTGTTGTTGCTGTTGAGCATGTCCTTGAGATATTTTGGCTCCTTGCTTTCGGTTGTAGCCTTTTTCTCATGCATAGCACTTGCATTTTATCTGTTGCCATTTAACTGCTATTTTTCAGTTGCTCTCCGTACTGGGGTTTGACCCCATGTCCCTCTGGGGCTGGTATTTGTTTCCTTTGTGTGTGTTTTCAGGTTACCATGGTTACCCTGCTGGTCGTGGTGTAGACCCAGTTGAAGGTGCCCCAGGAGGTAGTTAGAGTGTCCCAATTAGCGTATAACATATATGTATAAGCACTGTTAGCCGAGAGTGCCCTGTGCTTTATTGTATTCAGTTGCTTTCTGTAGTGCTTCTATCTGTTGAATGCTGTACTGTTGTATTGAGTTATTTTATAAACTGGGATATTTTGAGTATCGATAGTATTTTAACTTATGTAACCTTTTAGTCAGGCAAAAGCGAAAATTTTTATCCACTATTTTATTGCTTCCGCTATATGTTTGCGTGGTTAAACTCTGAGTTGAGAACGAGGCCTGACAGTTTTGGTATCAGAGCTTAAGCTGGGTTAAGCTCGATTTCTTTTGATCACACTTGAGTCTAGGCATAGTGTTGCGTGTTGCATGTGCTTGATTATGTGATCTATGTGCTATGTGATATAATTGTTGCTGTGTGACCTTACCCTCTTAGTGCCTTGGTAGATGCCGCCTAGACGTAGGGGTAGAGGTAGAGGACAGTTTCAGGAAGAGTCCGAAGGTCAGAACGAAGAGTAAGTGCAGCGTAGTATTCCTCATCGTGGTCGTGATAGACAGGTTGAGATTGAGGTGGATGAGCTGGCAGCCCGTGTGGACGATATGGAACTGGTGATGGCGAGGTTTCAGTGGATGAATCCTCAGATGTTCAATGGCGATGAGCCTAGTTCCAATGCTGAGTCTTGGTTGCAGCATATTACCGGGTTGTTCGATGTCAGGTATGATGATGAGCGTGGCTGAGTTTGGCTACATTTCAGTTGAGGAGAAGTGCCGAGCGTTGGTGGAGAGGTGCTTCGAGGACTCTCAAGGAGACAGGTGTAGGGATTTCGTGGAGTAGCTTCTGTACTGCCTTTCGTCAGGAGTACATTCCAGAATCTTTTGTGAACGCTAGGGAGCGGGAGTTTGATAACCTGGTTCAGGGTTCTATGTCCGTAGAAGAGTATGCCCGGAGATTTTCTTCTCTTCTTGCGTATGTTCCGAATGTTGCTAGCCGAGAGAAGGCGAAGAGGAACAAGTTCTTGGAGGGGCTCAATGAAGAGTTGTATTCTTTTGTGTTGGCGGGTTCACCGACGAGCTGTGCAGAAGCGGTGGACAGGGCTATAGACATTGAGGAAGGACTGCAGAATCGTTGGTCGCGTCTTAGGCCGCAAGGAGTGCAAGGTAATCTCCCGTGGTTCCGAGGGTGCAACCTTCCCAGTCTGTGCAGTTGTCTCAGCCACCCAGCAGCAGCAAGTAGCCCAACGGTCTGGACACCAGAGGTTTAGGCCTCGTGGTCGATAGTTGAAGAAGAAGTCTGGTTCTAGTTCTTCTGGCTCGGTAGTTCTAGCAGCGGTAGTTCCAAGGTTGAGTTTTGTGGATAGTGTGATGGAAGGAACCCTACAACGCAGTGTGTAGGTGTGAAAGGTTCGTGTAACGTCTGTGGTCAGTATGGACACTTTGCGAGAATGTGTACTTTGTCTGGTTCTCAGCATACCCGCCGCTCCACTGTAGGGTCGAGGTGGATCGTCTAGAGGTCGTTCTTTTCCATCTCAGCAACATAGGTTAGGGGAGCCTCAATTTAGGCCGTTTCAGCAGCCTGGTCCTTGCGGTTTGGACAGTCTTCCCATCCTCAGTTTTCTGGACCCCAGTTGCCCAAGTGAATGCCATGACTAGGGAGCAAGCGGAGGGCACGCCAGGCGGAGGAGTGATCGCAGGTACTTGTTTTTTATTTTCCTGCGCTCGTGTTGTTTGATACAGGAGCATCACATTCGTTTATTGCTGATGCATTTGTGGTCAAGAATTGTATGCATACCACTACTTTGTGTGATGTTGTATCTGTTGCGACTCCTGCCGGCGTGAGCCTGTTCTCCCAGGAGATCTTGTTGAGTGGTATTCTTAGGTTTGGCGAGAGTGTGTTGTTAGCCAACCTGATCAGGATAGTGATGTGGGATTTCGATTGTATAGTGGGAATGGATGTGTTGTCTAGCTATAGGACCACTGTGGATTGTTTCCATAGCGTTGTGCGATTTAGGCCCCAGTCTGACGAGAAATGGAATTTCTATAGCGACCCGACTTTTCTTAAAGGAATTTTAGGAACTATGGGGTTCGGATTTAAAAGTATAAAATTTCGATCTTACTTGACATAAAAGTCGCTACTAACTCTGGACTAAAATGCAAATAAACACAAGTCATTGTGCGAAATCTGGAAGACAGATCTGAACAAATAAAAGGTGCGGAACTAAAACAGATCTGGTCTTTGAAAAATAACAAAACTGGTAATTCATTAAGTATCTGTTTTCGCAGCCTGACTTGAATATGAGACAACGTCGGTGGATGGATCTGCTAAAGGACTTCGATTGTGAGATTAATTACCAGCCTGGAAAGTCGAACTTAGTGGTTGATGCTTTGAGCAGAAAGGCTAGTGAGATGCTTGAGTCGTTGTAAATCTCTAAGGATCAGGAGCATCTTAATACTATGGGTTGGATATTTTACCCGGCTGAGGATTATGTGGTGGTTTCTTCTTTCCAAGTGGAGCCACAGATTGTTTCTACCATTCGAGCAGCTCAAAGGACCGATCCGTCTATCCATGAGTTGAAGTTGAAGGTCAGGGCTGGCAAACTTGAGGACTATTCTATCTCGTCTGATGGTTGTTTGAGGTTTTGTGGCAGGTTGGTGGTGCCTAACCTCATTGATTTGAAGGAGGAGATCCTTCGAGAAGCGCATTGTAGCAGACATAGTGTTCATCATGGTGCAGGGAAGAAGTACCATGCTTTGAAGCCACATTTTTGGTGGGCTGGCCTAAAGAGTGACGTTGCTAGTTTTGTTTTCGTTGTTTGAATTGTCAGATGGTTAAGGTCGAAAGGATGAGACCTGGTGGTCTGCTGCAGAGTTTGGAGGTGCCCCAATGGAATTGGGAGCACATTGCTATGGATTTTGTAATGCATCTACCTCGTACCAGCAGAGGGTGCGATGCTATTTGGGTGGTTGTAGACCGTCGGAGGTAGCTGGCAGGATGCGTTGCTTTGGTGAATTTTCGACAATAACAGCTACCAAGTGACGATTGGTATGGCACCGTTTGAAGCTTTGTATGGCCGTAGGTGCAGATCGTCGGTATGTTGGGAAGAAGTGGGGGAGAAGCAACTATCTGCCCCTGACTTTGTGCAGCAAATGAAAGATCACGTGGATCTTATTCGACAGCGAATGAAGGCTGCCCAGGATCGCCAAGCCAATTATGCTAATAAGAGGCGTCGACCTCTCGAGTTTCAGGTTGGTGATCAAGTTTTTCTTAAGGTTTCTCCGTTTCGCAGTGTTATGCGCTTTGGACGCAAGGGAAAGTTAGCTCCTCGTTACGTCGGAACGTATGAAATTGTTGAGAGGATTGGCTCTTTAGCGTATCGGCTGTTGTTGCCGCCGGAGTTATCTTCGCTCCATGATGTCTTCCATGTTTCCATATTGAGGAAGTATGAACCTGATCCGTCTCATGTGCTTGGAACTGACGAGGTAGAGCTAGATCAGTCGTTGAGTTATCAAGAATATCCTTTGCAGATCCTTGGCAGAGAAGAGAAACAGTTGAGGAATAAGACCATTCCGCTGGTAATGGTGCAATGGAGCAAGCATGGTAGGGAAGAAGCTACTTGGGAGTTGGAAGAAAAGATGCAGCGCGAGTGGCCGCATCTGTTTGATTAGCTGTTGAGCTAAATTTTCCAGTAGTTTGTAGCTTTTGGTTGTAATTCTTCCCTAGTTGTTGTTAATTGTTTGCTCAATTATCTTGAACTCTTGGCTTGTGTTAGGCAGAGTTCTGTTGGGTATCTTGCTGTTTAGCTGTATTTCCAGATTGTTGTTGATTTCGAGGACGAAATCCTTTTTAGTGGGGAGGAATGTGAGACCCGATGATGTAATAAATATTTATTGTTGAATTAATCGGGTTTAGTGATTTCTGATGATTTAGATTTTATTTTGAATGCTTGGGTTGCATTTTCGGGTTGGAAATTACATTTAGGACCATTCTGGAAATTTTCGTATTTTCGGGTGGAATCTGTTTTGGTGAAATCTGGTAGCAGATTTGATGACGTAAGCATCGCTTGTTAACGTTGTGTGGATGATGTAAGCGTTGCTGGTTTGAGAGATCTGCTCGGGTTGTGAGAAATCTGTTCGGCGAGCGGTGAAATCTGGGCGCTTAGCGTTGTGGCGTGTTTTTGCTTGATACGCCGTCGTTTTATGAAGTCTGGTTTGCTTCATGGGCAGGAGAGATCTGTTGTGTTATGCGTAGAGATCTGGTTCCAGTGTGTGTTTGTTTTATACTGGAAACGCTGTCGTTTGGATAAGTAAGAACAATGTCGTTTTGATTAGCGCGAGTTGGAGAGATCTGGTATAGCGTTTGCATGAGATCTGTTTGTGTATTGAGGGTTGTGAAAACCAGATGTCAACGTTGGTCAAATCTCCTGTAGCGTGTTTCAACGTTTGGCGATTGGACCAGATTTACTGACGTGTGTAGAATTCTCCCGCGTTGTGTTTAGCGTTCCAGACTTCACCATAGCGCTGTGCGTTGTCGTGTTAGTGTTAGCGTGTTTCCAGCTTTCAGCGCTTGTGACCAGATTCCTCCATGGTATTGATGCGACGTCGTTTTTGGGAATTTTGTTGGTTTAGCGCGCCAGTGTTGTGAGATCTATTTTGTCGACGCCTATTTATTAGAAGCGTTGGCTTCGTTTCAATTCATCAGATCCCATACTTAGCGAATTTCCCGATCTTCGTTCTCTGTTTTCCAAACCCTCGGGTACTGTTCACCGTAGATTTATCCGGTGATGCCCGTTGATTCCGGCCACCGTTTTCCACGTTCGAGGTAGCGTTGGACTCCTCTTGGAAAGCTCTTTCCTTTCGTACCCATTTTGGAAGCTATAGTTGGCTGGATCGAAAGCACGAAGCTACTGTGTGTGCGTGCATTTCGTCGGGTGCAGGTAGCCTTTTGGTTTAGTTGTTGAAATCTTGCTCCTAGCCTTGTTTTAAGCTTCCTAGTTAGTTGTTTGGGTAGGATTGAAGGCTGGATTGTGTATGAATTTCCAGCCATGAACTTTAGTGGTTGGCCGTGAGTTTTATTGTGAATGCCGTGAGTTTTGCTAGCTCGTTCTGAATTGTTCATGCGTGTGATTTAACAGATTTCAGGACGCAGATTTCGTGAACCTTGTGGTGGTGAACGTTTAGCAGAAATAAGGTACGGGTTGAGCTTGTAAATGCAGCGTAGGCATGGCTTGGATAAAATGGTAGTTGCTGGGTTGTTGGCTGCCGTGTGTTGATGCTTTGTGAGGCACTGTTTTTATGAGATGGCTGTGTTTATTGTGGTGTGCATTGGCTGTTGCGCATATGATTATGCTTGTTATTGTCCAGCATGTTGCATACACATATTAGCATCTCATTTCAGCTTTTTCAGCCATTGCTTCGTTGTTCTTGCTCTGTTTCTTACCAGGATGCGAGGGCGAGCGGCAATACCGCACTCTCATATCCCTGCTGGGTTATGTTAGCCCCTATGCGCCGAGTGGTTAACTACCATTTCATAGGTTGGGCAACCGCAGGTCGAGTTGTTTGATGCATCTGGTATTCGGGTGTTGTGTCCCGGCGAGTGGCTCATTACCACACTTGGAACACACCCAGTGGCCACCGTTTGTTGCAGATTCAGTTGAGCTGTGCTTTGAGTTCCTTGACTTCCTTTTCGGTTGGAGTCATTTGTTGTTGTCCAGCATCCCATGCATAGCATCTGCATTTTATTCTTGTTGTTTACTGCTGATTTATAGTTGCTCTCCATACTGGGGTTTGACCCCATGTCCCTCTGGGGCTTGGTTTGTTTGTTGCCTGTTGTGTTGTCCATGTCATACAGCTGGTCGAGGAGTTAACCCAGCTGACGGTGCCCCAGGAGGTGGTTGAGTGTCCCAGTAGCGTATAGCATATATGTATGTATGTATCAGTATAGTAGCCGGGGAGATGCCCTGTGCTTCGTTGTTGTATTCTGATGTGGAGTCTGATACATGTTTATTTGTATTGATGCTATACTTGCTTTTGTTGGTTTAGTAAGCTGGGAACTTAGTTTGAGTATTGCTCTATTTTAAATTATATGTTTTAAACCGTCAGGCCAAAAGCGAAAATTTTATCCACTTTTTGATAAGCTTCCGCATGTGTTTGGGTTTTTACTCTGTTGTGAGCACGAGACCTGACAAAAACAGAACATAAACTTTTCTTTTCTTTGAAGAACAGTAGTAACTATCTTCAAATATTTAAAACACATACAAAAATGCATACAGAACTGAACATATGCTTTCATGAGTGAGCAAGAAACATAGTTTACTTGCCTGAATTCTATAACACAAGTACAGATGAAGCCTGATAATCACCTATGCACCGCTTGTCTCCTCCGAAAAATCTTTGAAAGGTCTTGTTCGATTTCTTCACAGAGAGCATCGCTTGATTTTGGAAAATGTTTTGGTTTGTAAATAATGATGCATGATGTGTCTAACACCCTATATATATACGAATTAGAATGCTTAAGAAAGAAACACGTTTAATCAATATGCCCAAAAAGTCTTTTAAAAGCGCTACTCCATTTCAAAGAGAAAACTGATGCATAAATAATAACAGAACTATTTTAGTTAAAATGAAGGATTTAGTTGGCTAGTAGGATCAACCACGCAGCTGCTGCAATTGTATTCTTATAACTGAAATCATTCAACTAGGCAGGAACTGATTAACGCAAAAAGCTCAAATCTGAACTCAACTCAACGTAATAATGAAAGCTGATTTCACGCAACTACAAGGCTGAAACTCAACTTGATAAAAACGAAAGCTGAATTCAACTAAATTGAAAGCTGAAAATGTCTGGGAGTTACAATTCTACCCTCCTTAAAAGAATTTCGTCATCGAAATTACTTACTTAAAGAGATGTGGGCAGCTTTTCTGCATATCAGATTCGACTTCCCACGTAACTTATCTTTCTGAGTGGTTTGCCCACTGAATCTTAATCATAGGGATGGTTCTGCTCCTTAGCTTACGATTCTATCTTGAAAGAATCTTTTCTGAAATTTCTTCGTAAGTCAAATCTGGTGATAACTGGATAGGTTCATGTCTAAGTATATGCGAAGAATTTGCAACATATTTCCTCAAAGCTGAAATGTGAAATACATTATGCACAGCTGACATATCTGGAGGCAAAGCTAATCGATAAGCTAAAGTCCCGATTCTTTCCAGAATCTGAAATGGTCCAACAAATCTAGGACTCAGCTTTACTTTTCTTCCAAATCTCATAACACCCTTCATTGGTGCTACCTTCAAAAATACATGAGCTCCTATTTCAAAATTCAGATCTCGGCGATGACTATCTGCATAACTCTTCTGTCTACTCTGTGCCATCTTCATTCGATCATGTTTCCTCTTAATGGATTTAGAAGTCTGTTCTATAATATCTGGTCCTATCTTTGTTCTTTCACCTACATCATCCCAATGTATCGGTGACCTATATTTTCTGCCATACAGAGCTTCGTATGGTGCCATTTCTATTGAAGCTTGGTAACTATTGTTATATGCAAACTCAACTAAGGGAAATTTAAATTCCCAACTATCTGCAAAGTCAAGAACACACATACGTAACAAATCCTCCAGTATTTGGATAACTCTTTCTGATTTTCTATCTGTTTGAGGATGGAATGTTGTACTGAAGGTTAACTTAGTTCCCAAAGCTTTATGTAAACTTTTCCAGAACCTAGAAGTAAATCTGGGATCTCGGTCTGATACTATAGAACTTGGAATTCCATGCAGTCTAACTATTTCCTTAACATACAATTCAGCATACTTATTCAAATCGTATGTTGTCTTAACAGGTAGAAAATGCGCTGACTTGGTTAATCTATCAATGATACCCATATAGCATTGAATCCATGAACTGTTTGGTAATCCTACGACAAAATCCATCGCTATGTTATCCCATTTCCATACTGGTATAGGGAGAGGCTTTAGCATCCCAGCTAGTCTTTGATGCTCTGCTTTCACTTGCTGGCATGTTAAGCATTCGGAAACGAAATTACAGATATCTCGCTTCATACCTGGCCACCAAAATAAGTGTTGCAAATCCTTATACATTTTTGTTCCTCCTGGGTGAATTGAATACGGTGAGTTATGGGCTTCATTCATAATCTCTTTGCGCAATTCATCTATGCGCGGTACCCACAACCTGTTATGGTATTTCACAATTTCCCCTTCTATCGTATAAATATTTCCTCCTCTATCTTCATCTTGCTTCTTCCATTTCTGTAATTGCTCATCCCTTGCTTGACCCTCTCGAATCCGATCTTTTAAAGTAGACTGGATCGTAAGAACTGATATCTTAGCAGCATTCTCCTTCATAACTATTCCCAGTTCAAATCTGTTAATCTCTAACGCTAATGGAATCTGAACTGAGATCTGAGCTAAACCCACATTTCTTCTACTTAACGAATCTGCTACTACGTTAGCTTTACCTGGGTGATAGCTGATCACACAATCATAATATTTAACCAGTTCGAGCCATCTCCTTTGTCTCATGTTAAGCTCTTTCTGGGTAAAGAAATACCTAAGGCTCTTGTGATCAGTGAAGATTTCGCATTTCTCTCCATAAAGATAATGTCTCCAAATCTTCTCATGAATCTTCAGCTGTCTGTAAGCAATTACCTTCTTATCTTGCATCAAAACAAATCCTGGTCCTGTCTTCGATGCATCTGTATAAATCACAAAATTTCCTTTCCCCGACGGTAACGTCAAAACAGGGGCTTCTATTAATGCCAACTTTAATTTCTCAAAACTGGACTGGCATTCTTGATTCCAATCATACTTAATATTCTTCTTAGTCAATGACGTTAAAGGGACAGCTATCTTTGAAAATCCCTCTATAAATCTTCCGTAATAACCTGCAAGTCCTAAGAAACTACGAACCTCTGTTACGCTCTTAGGTACCGACCATTCTCGAACAGCTTCTACCTTAGAAGGATCTACTTCTATCCCATTCTTCGAAATAATATGACCAAGAAATACAACCTTTTCAATCCAAAATTCGCATTTACTAAACTTAGCAAACAATTTCTTAGTTCTCAGAATCTGCAAAATTTCTCTAAGATGGTTCGCATGCTGGAATATGCTCTTATAATAAATGAGAATGTCATCTATAAACACAATAACGATCTGTGTAGAAAAGGTTTAAATACTCTATTCATCAAATTCATAAACACTGATGGCGCATAGTTAATTCAAAGGGCATAACTAAAAACTCATAATGGCCATATCTAGTTCTGAAAGCTGTTTTATACACGTCCGCTTCCTTAACTCGCAACTGATGGTAACCAGATCTTAGGTCAATATTCGAAAACACAGCAGCTCCTCGTAACTGATCGAATAAGTCATCTATTCTAGGAAGTGGGTACTTATTCCTAACTGTTAACTTATTCGGTTCTCTATAATCTATGCACAGACGCATACTTCCGTCTTTCTTATTTACGAACAACACCGGAGCTCCCCACGGCGAAGTACTGGGTATGATGAAACCTTTATCCAATAAATCTTGGATCTGTTCTTTTAATTCCTTCATTTCCTTAGGGGCAAGTCTGTACGGAGGCTTGGAAACTGGAGCAGCTTCTGGTACTAAATCGATAGAAAATTTTAACTCACGATTTGGAGGTAAACTTGAGATATCTTCTGGAAAGACATCTGGAAATTCATCCACTACTTCTACGTCTTCCAGAGTAATTCTCTTATTTTGCTCTATCAATAAAGCGCTTACTGAAAATCCTTGACATCCATTTCTTAAACATCGCTGGGCTTTCAAAGCTGATATTATCTTAGAGGTACTGCTGAATCTGTCAGCTTTAAACAAGAATGAAATCCCACTGGGTATATTAATCTTAACCGTTCCCTGCTTAAAATCTATAACGGTTCCATACTTCGTTAACCAATCTATTCCCAATATTAAATCAAACTCAAGTAGTGGCAATATTATCAAATCTGCATAGAAAATATTCCCCTGAAGCTTAAGTTCTATGTTTCGAATAATATGATTGGTCACTATGTTGGCGCAGCGCGGATCCAGATCCCGCTCCCGGGGCGTAGCGAAAGATTTAAAATTTTGGAGTCCGGGAAGGTCAATACACCTGTAAAACAATTCATAAACATACATAGGATGTTTAGAATGGTACCTTGCTGGCGTCTAGGCGCCTGGCTCCGACCAATTTCACGAGAAAATCGGCACTTCAAGTGTTGGCGGTTTTGGCCTTCTAATCCGGTCCACGACTGGAATCCCAATTCCTTCGCCGGTCTGCACTAGAAAACTCGACGAAGATTTCACGGATGGAATCTCCTCCTCGGAACAATCGGAACAAGATTTCCGTCGGCGGCGGCGACGTCGGTGACGTCGACGGCGTGGCGTGGGGAGGAGAGGAGAGGAGAAGAAAGAAAAATATAAGCTGAAGAGCTTTTGGTACGTTTTAAATGAATACCCAGTGCCTCTATTCATAGATTTTCGATGGGCTTGAACCAGCTTAATGGGCTTGGGTCGGGCCCATGCCCAGGGTGTACAGTGGTTTCAAGTCCATCACCGTGGCTCCATAATAATCCCGATCGACGATCAGATCGAATCGATCTACACAGTTTACAAAACTGAGCATTATGATGTGAAACAATTTTTCGGACCACCTAATCCAAAATAGCAGTTTGGCCCCTGTAAGCTTCAAGGATAGTCAAACTAGCCCAAGCTTAGGAAGTCGCACTTCCATCCTTCCTTCTCATATACTCAACAAATTGAGCTTAATTTCCATACGGGAATTGAGAAACCAGTACTTGTGTGACCCTCAATGGTTCAGGAATACAGCTAGTCGTGGGCTCACAACATTTGTGACTCCGAAACCACATTTTCGAACTAACCCATCGGATCATGGTAAAGCATCTAGCAACATCGCCCCATGATCCCCTAGGTATCACTGATAGTGCCTACAAGAACCATTCGGTCACGGTTAGTGTACAGTACGGTCCTTTCAACACAAATATCCCGATCAGATCAACGACCATTGGTAAATCGAGAGTCATTAGAGATCTAATAACCATGCATACATCTTGGAGATCAAATAGTGACATCGCATGTGTTACTAGGTAAACCCATTTATCTAAAACCATCTAGTACTCTGGCCAGAGATTTGTCACACTATTATCTCATCAGATAGCATAGAATATCCACGCACAAGGGCAAGCGGTGAATCCTCGACAACGAAGCATCGACTCCTACATGCATCGGGACCTCACCCAACCCCGCCACCTGACGACCCCAACTGAGTCGATAAACGGGTCAAAGTGAGGCACCTATCATGTAGAGTCTCAATGACGTTTCGTGTAATAAGGGCTAATATGTACAACCAAGACCTCAGACTTAATCCACTCGACAAATGGTAACCACTTGGAAAGTCCGAACAAAGGTAGTTCGATAGATTACCAGGTCACTATCCATCTGCATGCTCAGAACATCACTATGTTCCCTACCAATGAAACGTGGTACTTCACATCGCAGATGCTAATCTCAAACTCGGGCGGCCTTATCCTCATTTTGACGGCCCAATCGACTAGGAACGAGTTTAGAATACACAATGACTATTAGATGTGTTTCATGATAGCCATCTATCCACTATCACATCTAGCATACACTATGGTGCATTCTAGGTCTTTATCCAACACAATTGTTAACATTATAAAAATAATGACGATAAATAATGCCATAAAAGAATACGAATTTCATAAATAAAGATCGTTTTACATAGAGTCAATTAGAACCCACACGCCACAAGTTGACTAGTTGGGCACCTACTCTAACAATCTCCCACTTGCCCTAAAGCCAACTACTCATCAGAGTAGTCCCATTGTTTCGTGATGTTTTTCAAACAACGGTCCTGGCAAGGCTTCGTAAGTGGATCAGCAATGTTGTCTACAGAGGCGACTCTCTCGACTGCTATGTCACCTCTAGCCACAATATCCCGGATTATGTGGTATTTCCTCAGTATGTGTTTGGATCTTTGGTGAGACCTAGGTTCCTTTGCTTGCGCAACCGCACCTGTGTTGTCACAGTACACCGGGACTGGACCAACTCCTTCAGGGATTACGCCCAACTCTTGGACGAAATTCCTCATCCAAACCGCCTCTTTAGCAGCAGCTGATGCTGCGATGTACTCAGCCTCAGTGGTTGAATCCACGATGGTGTCTTGCTTGGAACTCTTCCAAGAGACAGCACCACCATTGAGCATGAATATAAATCCAGAGGTTGAATTCGAATCATCCACATCACATTGGAAGCTGGAATCAGTGTAGCCTTCCAATTTCAGTTCACCACCCCATAGACCGTGAACATATTCTTAGTCCTTCGTATGGCACACATGTCATACCTCTCTATTTCCCTCATCAGTCTTTGGACACATAGACTTAGATAGAGTGCCCTCGTGGCACATTAGGACGTTGCCCTCTCTTGGACTCTTTCATAGAGAACCGCTTACGTATGGTATCGATGTAGGTTGCTTGGATGAGTACGAGCATATTTTTCGATATATCTCTCCTAGATCTGTATTCCTAGAATATAGGATGCTTCACCCATGTCCTTCATCGAGAATCTACTATTCAACCATACTTTAGTTGACTGCAACATTCCTACATCATTCCCAATCGACTAGGAACGAGTTTAGAATACACAGTGACTATTAGATGTGTTTCATGATAGCCATCATATCCACTATCACATCTAGCATACACTATGGTCATTATAGGTCTTTATCCAACACAATTGTTAACATTATAAAAATAATGACGATAAAGAATGCCATAAAAGAATACAAATTTCATAAATAAAGATCGATTTACATAGAGTCAATAAGAATCCACACGCCAAAAGTTGGCTAGTTGGGCACCTACTCTAACACACTATACTTCCTCCCGTAGGAATCTGAACACAATATCCTACTTCTACTACTTCTGGTTTTACTGGTAAATTCTTAGCAAATCTCTCTGATACGAAGGAATGAGTTGCACCAGAATCTAACAATGCTAAGGTAAACATACTAGCGACAACAATCTTACCAGTCACAACCATAGTATCTGCTGGAGCTTGTTCTGCTGTCATCACGTATGTCCTGATGGTGATGAGTTGTTGTTTCTGGGGGCAATTCTTAGAGAAGTGACCCGTCTTGCTGCACGTATAACATCCTTCTTGGCCAAAACGACACTGACCCGAATTATTCTTCTTGCAATTGGGACATACTGGCCTATTCCCAAATTTAGGAACAGCAGAGACAGGTTGGACAGCTATTGGTCCTTTCCCTTGAGACCCTTGCTGGTTGTTTGGCCTCTCATATTGTCTACGGTCTTTCTGCTGGAAGGCTTGTCGTTTTAACTGTCTCTCATCCTCTATTGTCTTTCAGTCCTGCTCTGCTCGTAGAGCTTTGTTCACAGCTGCTCTATAATCCACGGGTTCTGCAAGTCTAACGTCATGCTTAATCATAGAATTCAACCCGTTAATAAAACATCGAAGCTTGACATCTGCATTGGTTCCAATCAAAGGAACAAAGTAGCATCCCCTCTCAAACTTACGGATATAATCCCGCATAGACATCCCTGCTTGCTTAAGAGTTAGGAACTCATTCTGTAGCTCCTCCCTCACGTCCACAGTAAAGTACTGCTCGAAGAATACTCTCTTAAATTCCTCCCAGATGAGCATTTCTAAGTCTACTGTCAACTTGGCTCCTTCCCACCATATCATAGAATCTCCTCTCAGCATGTAGATCACACACCAAGGCCTCTCTAGTTCTGTCAGGTGCAAATACTCGAAAATTACTTCGACTTGATCCAGCTTTCAACTATAAGAGGATCAGTAGAACCATTAAATTCCTGAGGTCTCTGTCTTCTGAACCTATCCTGAGGATCTTCTCTACTAACCAGTCTTCCTGATGATTGACCATTCCCTTGATTGGTTTGGTCAACCAAATGTTCTAAAAGTTGTGCCATACTATTAAGGACAGGATTCACGCCCTCTGATTCACTATCTCCTTCTATATTACTTCTTCTTCCTCTACCTCATCCTGCCATATCTGTAAGTGTAGTCCAAATCCACACAATTCTATTATGAGAGATTAATTTATGCTAGAACATGAAATAAAACTCACAATTTTCAGAAGCGGCTGGCGAGAGCTGTTCAAACTGTAAGTGTGTTTATCTCAAGGACCATGCTCTGATACCAACTATAGCGACCCGACTTTTCTTGAAGGAATTTTAGGAACTATGGGGTTCGAATTTAAGAGTATAAAATTTTGATCTTACTTGAAATAAAAGTCACTACTAACTCTGGACTAAAATAGGACCATGCTCTGATACCAACTATAGCGACCCGACTTTTTCTTAAAGGAATTTTTAGGAACTTGGGGTTCGAATTGAAGAGTATAAAATTTTCGATCTTACTTGACATAAAAGTCGCTACTAAACTCTGGACTAAAAGTGCAAATAAACACAAGTCATTGTGCGAAGTCTGGAAGACAGATCTGAACAAATAAAAGGTGCAGAACTAAAACAGATCTGGTCTTTGAAAAATAACGAAACTGGTAATTCATTAAGTAATAATTCTGGTACAGATTTTGATAAAGAAATAAACTTGAAATCTGTCATTATACAAAATTTTGACTAGAGTCTGTACAACAAAAACTGGATCTCAAGGAACAACGAAATCTGGTGTCCATGATAAACACAACTTTTCGTTCAGCTCATCATCATCCAGCTCCCTACTGCTCATTACCTGTACTCAATGAAAACTAGTGAGCCTAGGGGATCAGTAGTAAAAACTGGAATATCGAAGGCACATAACACAAGCAAATGATATCTAATACTGTACTGGAATCTGAATCTGAATAGCTTAATTGTAAAATAAGCTAAAAGCAATAACTGTGAAATCTGAATGAACTGAAAGCATAACTGTAAACAAGTTCTGAAAACATTTTCTTTAAACTTTCTACAGAGCTGTGATTCAAATCACGCTTGCGCTCTTTCTTTTCTTTTCTGGAAATTATGAATTAAACACTTGCACAGTGGTTCCGGTCGTTTGATCAAACTCTCATCTGATATCAGGGGCTGGGATAAATTTCATCTATGTGAAGGGAACTACAGACCCGTCAGTCTGGAACTCTGATCCTTCATGGGAAAGGGATTATAGTTTCTATCAACTATAATATTGTCCCTTTCCATTTGAAGGGGCACACTGGATCGTCAACCAGGCACTCACACTCCCTTGGAAACCAACTGTTGTCTAATCATAATCTGTAAAAATTTTTCTTAAACTTTCTTTATTTCTTTCTTTCTGCTCTTTCTTTCGTAAATCTGTTTTTTGTTTTCCTTCTAGTACAGTTTACTGGTTTTTCCTTGTTTAATGATGTTCTGGAACTGTATGAGGATTCTATGTAATGCTTGCGAAGATGAAAACTGAATGATGTCACTCGAATTAGTTCGAATGAAATGAATTAATCTCTTAAATTGAAGCGTAAAGGAATAAGAAACAAAATCTGAAACATACGTAAATGTCTCGACGAAGAAGAAAGAACTCAGATTTTGTTCGTTGGTCAACTCAGACGTCAACGCAACTGGATTGATTAATTCAGATGTTAACTATCAATTGTAGTCAACTCAAATGTCAATGAAATTTGAACAAAGGAGTTCAGATGTCTAATGGTCAACTAAGTAGTGAACTAGTCAACAGTGAAGGATCTGTCTCAATTCATATGTGAAACAAACTCGCATCTGAACGTAGACTTAACACAACATCTGAATGTCACGCTTTAGAATTTATTCAACATAGAAACATCAGCTTTTGGTTTAAGAATCAGATTTCAGACTTAGCCATATGAATATACATGAACAACGATAGAAAACCTGTCTGAAAAAATCAAAAGATCTCAAGATAATTCTGGAAATGATCGAATAAGCTACTTGTAAGCTACTTTGATGAAAATATTTTTAGAAAACTTAAGAACTAGCTGGAAGAACATCATCAAACACGTTCTAAAATCCTTTTCTGAATCAAAATACAGTAAAAACATACTTATCATAAAAACAGAACATAAAATTTTCTTTCTTTGAAGAACAGTCGTAGCTATCTTCAAATATTTAAAAAACATACAAACATGCATACAGAACTGAACATACGCTTTCATGAGTGAGCAAGAAACATAGTTTACTTGCCTGAATTCTGTAACACAATTACAGATGAAGCCTGATAATCACCTATGCACCACTTGTCTCCTCCGAAAAAGCTTTGAAAGGTTTTGTTCGGTTTCTTCACAGAGAGCACCGCTTGATTTTGGAAAATTTAGGTTTGTAAATAATGATGCATGATGTATCTAACACCCTATATATATACAAATTAGAATGCCTTAGAAAGAAACACGTTTAATCAATATGCCCAAAAAGTCTTTTAAAAGCGCTACTCCATTTCAAAGAGAAAACTGATGCATAAATAATAACCGAACTATTTTAGTTAAAATGAAGGATTCAGTTGGATAGAGGATCAACCACGCAGCTACAGCAATTGCGTTCTTATAACTAAAATCAATTCAACTAGGCAGGAACTGATTAACGCAAAAAGCTCAAATCTAAACTCAACTCAACGTAATAATGAAAGCTGATTTCACACAACTACAAGGCTGAAACTCAACTTGATAAAAATGAAAGCTGAATTCAACTAAATTGAAAGCTGAATAAATTTAGCATTTCCATTTAATCCCCCAAATCTTATAACTTTATAATTGTGGCCTATAAAAATGTCTAGGCGTTACAATTTCTACGGCCAAGATTCCCAGTCGAAGATTCTTTTAGTCTCTACGATGGAGATGTTTAGCCTGTTGTCGCTAGAGAACGCTGGATTTATGATCTATGCTCTTTTAGTCTCTACGATGGAGATGTTTAGCCTGTTGTCGCTAGAGAACGCTGGATTTATGATCTATGCTCTTTTAGTCTCTACGATGGAGATGTTTAGCCTGTTGTCGCTAGAGAACGCTGGATTTATGATCTATGCTCTTTTAGTCTCTACGATGGAGATGTTTAGCCTGTTGTCGCTAGAGAACGCTGGATTTATGATCTATGCTCTTTTAGTCTCTACGATGGAGATGTTTAGCCTGTTGTCGCTAGAGAACGCTGGATTTATGATCTATGCTCTTTTAGTCTCTACGATGGAGATGTTTAGCCTGTTGTCGCTAGAGAACGCTGGATTTATGATCTATGCTCTTTTAGTCTCTACGATGGAGATGTTTAGCCTGTTGTCGCTAGAGAACGCTGGATTTATGATCTATGCTCTTTTAGTCTCTACGATGGAGATGTTTAGCCTGTTGTCGCTAGAGAACGCTGGATTTATGATCTATGCCTTAGATGCGTCTTCTTCTTCGAGCGTAGAGCTTAGTAGGGTTCCTGTGGTTCGACATTTCCCAGATGTGCTTCCGGAGGAGATTCCTGGTTTTCCTCTGACGAGGGAGATAGACTTCAGCATTGAGTTGGTACCCGGTACATCCCCGATCTCGAGAGCTCCATATTGTTTAGCGCTTGCTGAGTTGAGGGAGCTTAAGGTTCAGCTTAGTGATTTGCTGGAGAAGGGATTTATTAGGCCTATCATGTCCCCGTGAGGAGCTCTTATCTTGTTTGTTAAGAAGAAGGACGGATCAATGAGGATGTGTATCGACTTTAGGCAGTTGAACAAGGCGACAATGAAAAAAAAATACCCTTTGCCTAGGATCGATGACTTGTTTGATCAGCTTCAGGGTTCGGCTGTGTTTTCGAAGATCAATCTGCGTTCAGGGTACCATCAGTTGCGCATCCGAGAGCAAGATGTTGAGAAGACTGCGTTTCGTACGAGGTACAAGCATTATGAGTTTCTAGTTATGCCTTTTGGTTTGACGAATGCCCACACAGTTTTCATGGACTTGATGAATAGAGTATTTAGAGAGTTCATCGATCAGTTTGTGATTGTGTTTATCGATGACATTTTGGTGTACTCTAAGACTCCGTTGCAGCACAAGGAGCATTTGAGGCTAGTTCTTCAGAAGCTTCGAGACTCGCAGCTGTATGCCAAGTTCTCCAAGTGCGAGTTTTGGTTAGACCGAGTTGTGTTTCTAGGTCATGTGATTTCTGTTGATGGTATTTCTGTGGATCCCAGTAAGGTTGAGGATGTAATTAACTGGGAGCGTCCCAAGAGTGTTTCTGAGATTCGTAGTTTCTTGGATTTGGCTGGCTATTATCGGCGGTTTATAGAAGGATTTTCTAGTATAGCAAAGCCAATGACGCAGTTGACTCAGAAGGACAAGAGGTTTGTGTGGACTGAGCAATGCGAGAATAGTTTTCTGTTGCTCAATGAGAAGCTAACTACTGCGCCTGTATTAGCTCTGCCGTGTGGTTCAGGTGGTTTTGTTGTTTGTGCCGATGCTTCCTTTAATGGATTGGGTTGTGTGTTGATGCAGAATGGTCGAGTCATTGCGTATGCCTCTCGGCAGTTGAAGCCGCATGAGACTCGTTACCCAGTTCATGATTTGGAGTTAGCAGCAGTGGTTTTTGCTTTGAAGATTTGGCGCCACTACCTGTATGGTGAGAAGTTTGTGGTGTACTACGACCATAAGAGTCTTCAGTATCTGTTTTCCAGATTTGAATTGAACATGAGACAG
>KQ990567.1:43034-61106 GCA_001598015.1 Dorcoceras hygrometricum | reverse complement strand
CACTATCTATCTGCATGCTCAGAACATCACAATGTTCCCTACCACTGAAACATGGTACTTCGCATCGCAGATACTAGTCTCGAACTCTGGCGGCCTTATCCTCATTTTGACGGCCCAATCGACTAGGAACATGTTCAGAATACACAGTGACTATTAGATGTGTTTCATGATAGCCGTCATACCCATTATCACATCTAACATACACTTTAGTGCATTCTAGGTCTTTACTCAATGCAATTGTTAATCATTATACACACAATGAAAGTATGAATGCCATATAAATAAATGCGAATATCATATATAAAGATTGTCATATACAAGAGTCTATGAACCCACACGCCACAAGTTGGCTAGTTGGGCATCTACTCTAACAGATCTGCACTTGAACAATTCTGCACTTCACTGGATCTTTACTGCACTTGATCACTGAAATGTTCTTACACCAAGCTGGTGTCCTCTGCAATTTGGTTACTACTTTGTTGTACCAGCTCGGGCGTCCTCTTAGTGTTCTGACGTAGATATCTTCAACTAGACCAGCTTAGGCGTATCCTCACTATTCTAGTTTGGATATCTCCTTGTCTTCTCCAGACTAGCAACTGCACATCGCACGTAAACCGTTAGTACAATAATAACATATTTTGTATTAATCAAAATTAAGATTCTGATCTATAAACACAGATCCTACAATCTCCCCCTTTTTGATTTACACAAAATCTGATTAAACATATGCACGTATGTTTATGCTTAGAAATATTTCTCCCCCTTTTGTGGGAATCA
Organism: Dorcoceras hygrometricum; assembly: GCA_001598015.1. NCBI lineage: Eukaryota > Viridiplantae > Streptophyta > Magnoliopsida > Lamiales > Gesneriaceae > Dorcoceras > Dorcoceras hygrometricum. The sequence goes on along the minus strand of KQ990567.1, from coordinate 60,329 downwards.
AAAAGGGTTTGAAATATTGTCTCCCCCTTAATATTTAAAACAAAACTCCCCCTTAACAGAGCATGGGGTAATTTTATTTTTCGAAAAGAAAACAATTTGTAAGGGACGAAATTTTGTAATCGCAAATGCATGAGATGAGATTTTGAAAACGGATTTCATCCTACTTGAAAATGCTCATCTATATGGACTGGAAGATAAATGACAATTGAATTCACAGAATCTCTTCCACTTCCCTCGAACTCTGTCATTTGTGCTATTATTTCAGCACATCCAAAGTAAGAGATCTTGGCGTCCACAGATCTCACGCAATCTGTCAGCTCGACAGAAAAGATGTTGCCACACCTTTCACTCTTGGTCCAGTGATCTGCTATTCAAACGTCATTATTCCCCCTATCTTCATAGAGTGAGTTTTAAAATCATTAAAACTATTTGTAGCACAGATAAGCTTTCGCATAAAAGAACTTATCAGAGCATAAATCATTTAAAACCGTTAACAATTTCAATTTAAAATGCAATTTTAAGAACAACCTGCTCTGATACCAACTGATAGGATCGAATAGGGTGTGTCTCATGAGTTCTTGTGAGACCCGAACATTTTGCTGATTCAGATGTTGTTTGGGATCGGACCAGTTGTGAGTCGATGTGCTTGGAGTAGCCATCAGAATTGGTTAAGTGTGGAATTCAGCAGTGGTTGATCGCTTCCAGTTGTAGCGGTGATTAGAGTGTTTTCAGTTGCGGGTGCTAGTACGTCGTCGTTTGGATTAGTTGGAACGACAGCGTTTTGATTTAGCGCTAGGACTCTGCTGTTGGGTTGTGCGTGTATTCAACTACTGATTGAGGGATCAGCTGTTGAGTGAGCGATCAGCTGTTGGATTGTTGTTCAACAGTGAGTAGCGGGACGTGTTCAGTTGCGACAGTAACTCCTGCGACGTCGTTTGATTTGGTTGATCACTGTTTAGCGATAGGACTCAGCTGAGGAGAGATTCAGCTATTGGTAGGGATATCAGCGGTGATAGCTGAAGCTGTCGGTGGAGCTGTTTTCTAGTTAGTCAGTTGTGAATATAAATAGAGGACTTGGTCCTTGTTATCAATTATTGTTTCCCCGACACTTAGAAATATTTCCCGTGAACCTTATCTTGTCGTGATACCCTAGTTACCGTTCACTGTAACCTTCTTCATTTCAATTGTCGTCGGTAGATAGCTCCGATGAGAGCGAGAGTGGTAGCGTTGGACTCCTCTTGCTAAGGCGTTTTGTCTCATACCCTTTTATTAGGCAGCTGAGAAGCTGGAAGAGGATCATAGAGACATCTCCCTTGTGTAGTCTGTTAGCATAAGCGTCGGATTTCGCATCCTATCCTAGCTTGTTGGGGTAAGCAAAGATTCTGCCTTGAAGTTGTTAGAGCTTTTCGTGGTGATAGAAGGTAGAATTAGCGCTGGTGGAGTCGTAGCTCCCAGCTGATATAGTTCTGAGTTGTAGTCCTTGAGCGGTTGTTTGTATTGACTTAGCAGGTGGTGGATCTGCGTTGCTAGGACTTTCATTGTGGCAAACTGCATGTGCTAAGTGTAACTCAGAAGTTAAGGTACGGATGTTGAGCTTTGTTACAGCTATGGGTTGAGCGTGGATTATATGCCTTGCTGTGTATGCTCTTTGCTGCTATTATTGTGCATGTGTTATAATATCAGTTTTCGCATTTGCATACACGCATATCCTTCTGTCGAGCTCTGTTTTGTTAGCTATGCCTTGTATTCGAGCTGAGCGTACCAGGATGCTGGGCTTAAGGACGAGCGGGTAACTGATTATATGCCTTGCTGTGTATGCTCTTTGCTGCTATTATTGTGCATGTGTTATAATATCAGTTTTCGCATTTGCATACACGCATATCCTTCTGTCGAGCTCTGTTTTGTTAGCTATGCCTTGTATTCGAGCTGAGCGTACCAGGATGCTGGGCTTAAGGACGAGCGGGTAACTCCCGTATACCTTAATGCTGGAGGCGCGTGGGTAACTCCCGTACCTCATATCCCTGTTGGGACTGTTAGATGCTACGGACGGAGTGGGTAGCTCACACACCTCAAGAGTGGGAAACAGAAGGTTGAGCTATTGTTGCACCTGGTGCAGTATACGTGAGACGAGTGGGTAGCTCCCATATACTCAGTATACATTACGTGGCCACTGTGACTACTGTCTTTCAGTTGTTTCGCTCCAGCTGTTGAGTTGTTGTTACCCAGCTGTCGAGTTGCTGTTTAGATCTCTCGGCTTCCAGTTTTTGGTTGTACTTCGATCTCCTGCATAGCATCTGCATATCTATCTACTGCTTTCCATTTGTTGTATTTGTTGCTCTCCGTACTGGGGTTTGACACAGAGGTCCCCCTGGGGCTGTTGTGTTGTTGCCTGATTGTTGTATAGGTTTTCTAGGATTCATAGCTGGGCGTGGATTTGATCCAGCTGGTGATGCCCCAGGCGATGAATAGAGTGTCCCGGTTAGCGTATAGATATTATGTACTAGTGCTGTCAGCCGGGGAATGCCCTGTGCTTTAGTTTCTGTTCAGCTGTAGGTTTGTCAACTGTTGTATTGTTGCTAGTACTTGTAATTGCTGTACTGTCGTATTTCGTAATGTAAATTGGGATTATTTTAAGTATTGTGTTATTTTAATTATCTGTTTTAATCGTCAGGCCAAGCGAAAATTTTAAGCCACTTTTTATTGCTTCCGCTATGTTTTTTTTTGCGTTGTTTAACTCAAAGCTGTGAACGAGGCTTGACATTTTTGGTATCAGATCTTAATCTGGGATAAGCTCGATTTCGTTTGATCACACTTGAGTCTAGACACAGTGTTGTGTGTTTCTTGTGCATGACTATGTGACCTATGTGCTGCATATTTTGTGTGTTGTATCTGTTCTGTGTGATCTCATCCTGTTTAGTGTCTTCTTAGATGCCGCCTAGATGTAGGGGTAGAGGTAGAGGACAGTTTAAGTACGAATATGGAGATCAGAACGAGGATCATCGTAGTTTTCCTTCTCTTAGACGCGATATTCGGATTGAAGAAGAGGTTGACGAGTTGGTAGCCCGTGTGGATAGCATGGAACTGGTGATGGCTAGGTTCCAGCGGATGAGTCCTCAGGTTTTCAATGGGGATGAGTCTAGTGAGGATGCTGACTCCTGGTTGCAGCATATCATGGGTCTATTCAATCGTGTGCAGTACGATGATGAGCTCAAGTTGAGCTTAGCTACCTTCCAGCTGAGAAAAGGTGCGGAGCGTTGGTGGAGAGGCGCTTCGAGGACTTTGGAAGAGACTGGAGTGGATATTTCGTGGGATAGTTTCTGTGTTGCTTTTCGTCAGGAGTATGTCCCGGAGTCATACGTGAACGCTCGTGAGCGTGAGTTCGATAACTTGGAGCAGGTTTCCATGTCTGCTAGAGAGTATGCCCATAGGTTTTCTTCCCTTCTTGCGTATGAGCGGCATGTTGTTGGTCGAGAGAGAGCGAAGAGGACTAAGTTTCTTGAAGGGCTGAATGAGGAGCTGTATACCTTGGTTTTGTCGAGTAAACCGAAGAGCTTTGCAGAGGCTGTGGATAGCGCGATTGATATCGAGGAGGGGTTGAAGAATCGTCGGTCTCGTAGGCCGCAGGTGGCGCAGAGTAGTCGCCCAGTGATTCAGGGAGCGCAACCTTCCCCATCGTCTCAATCGTCTCAACCTTTCCCACAGCAGCAGTTAGTTCAACAGTCGGGGCGTCAGAGGTTTAGGCCTCGTGGTCACCAGTTCAAGAAGAAAGGAGGTTCTAGTTCTTCTGGTACTTGTAGTTCTAGCAGCGGTGGCTCCAAGGTGGAATATTGTGGATTTTGTGGTGGCAGGCACCCTTCGACGCAGTGTACTGGGGTGCAAGGATCTTGTAATGTTTGCGGGCAGTATGGGCACTTTGTGAGAGTGTGTCCATTAGCTGGATCTCAGCAAGCTGCAGCACCACCGCAAGGACTTGGTGGATCATCTAGGGGTCGTCCTTTTCCTGGACAGCAGCAACAGCAGAGTATAGGGGAGACGCAATTTAGGCCATTTCAGCAGCCTGGTCCGTCGCGTTTCGGACAGTCTTCCCAGCAGCATAACGCTTTTCCCCAGCAAGCCCAAGTGAATTCCATTACTAGGGAGCAGGCGGAAGGCACGCCGAGCGGGGTGATTTCAGGTACTTGTCTTGTTTTCAATTATCCTGTGCGTGTGTTGTTTGATACTGGTGCATCACATTCGTTTATTGCTGATGCTTTTGTGATTGAGCATGGTCTGGGTACCACTGTGTTGCGCGATATTGTTTCTGTTGCAAACTCCCGCTGGCGCGAGCCTACTCTCCCAAGAAGTTGTATTGGACGGCATTGTTAGGTTCGGTGAGAACATTTTAGTGGCAAACCTGTTTAGGATAACGTTGTGGGATTTCGACTGTATCGTAGAAATGGACGTTTTGTCTAGTTATAGGGCCTCCGTGGATTGCTTCCATGGATCGTGCGTTTTAGGCCTCAGTTTGGCGAGAAGTGGAACTTCTACGGCCATGATTCTCAGTCGAAAATTCCGTTGATCTCAGCGATGGATATGTTCATCCTATTATCAGCAGAGAACGCTGGTTTTATGATTTATGCGGTGGACGCATCTTCTTCTTCTCGTGTGCAGCTTAGTGACGTTCCACTGGCGCGTCATTTTCCCGATGTGTTTCCGGAGGAGATCCCTGGTTTTCCCACGATGAGGGAGATTGACTTCAGCATTGAGTTATTGCCTGGAACAGCTCCGATTTCTCGTGCACCATATCGCTTAGAGCCTGCTGAGTTGATAGAACTCAAGGTGCAACTGGATGATTTGCTGGAGAAATGCTTTATTAGGCCTAGCTTGTCGCCTTTGGGAGTGCCTATCTTGTTTGTTATAAGAAGGACGGCACAATGCGGATGTGCATAGATTTCCGCCAGCTGAATAAAGCTACTGTTAAGAATAAGTACCCGTTACCTAGGATCGATGACTTGTTCGATCAGTTGCAAGGCTCGACTGTGTATTCAAAAATCGATCTACGTTCAGGGTACCATCAGCTGAGGATAAGAGATTCAGATGTTGCGAAGACTGCTTTTCGTACGAGGTACGGGCATTTTGAGTTTCTGGTTATGCCTTTTGGTTTGACAAATGCCCCAGAAGTTTTCATGCATTTGATGAATAGGGTTTTTCGAGAGTTCATCGATCAGTTTGTGATAGTGTTCATCGATGACATCTTGGTGTATTCGAAGACTCCTTTGGAGCACAAGGAGCATTTGAGAGTTGTTCTTCAGACACTAAGAGACTCGCAGCTGTACGCCAAGTTTTGTAAGTGCGAGTTTTGGCTGGATCGTGTTGTGTTTTTGGGTCACGTTATTTCAGTAGATGGGATTTCGGTTGATCCCAGTAAGGTAGAAGTTGTTGTCAATTGGGAACGCCCCAAGAGTGTGACAGAGGTTCGTAGTTTCTTGGGTCTTGCTGGCTATTATCGACATTTTATCAAAAGATTTTCTAGCATAGCTAAGCCAATGACACAGTTGGCCCAGAAGGACAAGATTTTTGTTGGGACTGAGCAATGTGAGAACAGTTTTCAGTTGCTCAAGGAAAATTTAACATCTGCGCCTGTGTTAGCCTTGCCGTCTGGTTCAGGTGGTTATGTGGTGTGTTCAGATGCCTCGCTCAATGGATTGGGTTGTGTGTTGATGCAGCATGGTCGAGTCATTGCTTATGCTTCACGGCAGCTGAAACTGCATGAGACTCGATACCCAGTTCATGATTTGGAGCTAGCAGCTGTAGTCTTTGCTTTGAAGATTTGGCGTCATTATTTGTATGGCGAGCAATTTGTGGTGTATTCAGACCACAAGAGCCTTCAGTATTTTTTTTCGCAGTCAGATTTGAATATGAGACAGCGTAGATGGATGGAGCTGCTAAAGGATTTTGAGTGTGAGATCCAATACCAGCCTGGGAAAGTGAATGTAGTTGCTGATGCATTGAGCAGAAAGGCTCAAGGAGCAATGCTTGCATCGTTGTATTCTTCTAAGGATCGTGAGCATCTTAGCACTACTGGTTGGCAGATTTACCCAGCTGAGGATTTTGTTGTGGTTTCTTCTTTTCAAGTAGATCCACAAGTTGTTGCGAGTATTAGAGCTGCTCAAAGGATAGATCCTTGCATCCATGAGCTAAAGCTGAAGGTAAGAGCTGGACAGCTTGAGGACTATTCTGTTTCGTCTGATGGTTGTTTGAGGTTCCGTGGCCGGCTGGTTGTGCCAAACCTCATAGATTTTAAGGAACAGATTTTGAGAGAAGCGCACTGCAGTAGATACAGTGTTCATCCTGGCGTGAGGAAGATGTACCAAGCGCTGAAGCCTCACTTCTGGTGGGCTGGTTTGAAGAGTGACGTTGCTGATTTTGTGTCCAAGTGTCTGAATTGTCAGCAAGTTAAGGCTGAAAGGATGAGACCTGGTGGCCTATTGCAGAGTCTGGAAGTGCCCCAATGGAATTGGGAGCACATAGCGATGGATTTTATGATGCATCTGCCTCGTTCCAGCAGAGGGTGCGATGCTTTTTGGGTGGTTGTAGACAGATTGTCGAAGTCTGCGCACTTCATTCCCTATGGTATGTCGTTCTCTTTGAAGAAAATGGTGAATCTGTACATAGATTGTATAGTGCGTCTGCATGGTCCTGTTTCGATAGTCTCAAACAGAGATCCGATGTTTACTTCCAGGTTTTGGAAGAGTTTTTAGGCAGCTCTACGGACTAGATTGGCTATGAGTACAGCGTATCACCCCCAGACAGATGGCCAATTTGAGCGAACTATCCAGATTTTGGAGGATATGTTAAGAGCTGTTGTGATGGACTTCGGTGGTAGCTAGCAGGATTCGTTGTCCTTGGTGGAATTCTCCTATAATAACAGCTATCAAGTATCGATTGGCATGGCACCGTTTGAGGCGTTGTATGGCAGGAAGTGCAGATCGCCTGTGTGTTGGGAAGAAGTGGGGGAGAAGCAGCTGTCTTCTCCAGAATTTGTGCAGCAGATGAGAGATCAAGTGGATCTAATCCATCAACATATGAAAGCTGCACAAGATCGCCAAGCCAGCTATGTGAATAAGAGGCATAGGCCTTTAGAGTATCAGGTTGGTGATCATGTTTTCCTTAAGGTTTCCCCGTTTCCATAGTGTTATGCGATTTGGTCTGAAGGGTAAGTTAGCCCCTCGTTATGTTGGTCCTTATGAGATCGTAGAAAGGATTGGCCCTTTAGCTTATCGACTGTTGTTGCCAGCAGAATTGTCTTCTCTACATGATGTCTTTCATGTTTCCATGTTGAGGAAGTATGAGCCAGATCCGTCTCATGTATTGGGAACAGACGAGGTTGAGCTTGATCAGACTTTGAGTTACATGGAATATCCCTTGTAGATCTTGGATAGGAAGGAGAAATAGTTGAGAAATAAAACCATTCCGTTGGTAATGGTTCAGTGGAGCAAGCATGGTATAGAAGAAGCCACCTGGGAACTGGAAGAGAAGATGCAGCGTGAGTGGCCGCATCTGTTTGAGTAAGTATTGTAATAGATTCCAGTAGTTAACTTGTTTCCAGTTATCTCGAGCTCCCGGGTTCAGTTGAGTTGTTCCTATACTTGTTGATTTCGAGGACAAAATAGTGTCTTAGTGGAGGAGAGATGTGAGACCCGAACATTCTGCTGATTCAGATGTTGTTTGGGATCGGACCAGTTGTGCGTCGATGTGCTTGGAGTAGCCATCAGAATTGGTTAAGTGTGGAATTCAGCAGTGGTTGATCGCTTGTTGTAGCGGCGATTAGAGAATTTTCAGTTACGGGTGCTAGTACGTCGTCGTTTGGATTAGTTGGAACGACAAAGTTTTGATTTAGCGCTAGGACTCAGTTGTTGGATTGTGCGCGTATTCAACTGCTGATTGAGTGATCAGCTGTTGAGTGAGCGATCAGCTGTTGGATTGTTGTTCAGCAGTGAGTAGCGGGTGACGTGTTTAGTTGTGACAGTAACTCCTGCGACGTCGTTTGATTTGGTTGATCGCTGTTTAGCGATAGGAATCAGCTGAGGAGAGATTCAGAATTTGGTTGGGATATCAGCGATGATAGCTGAAGTTGTCGGTGGAGCTTTTTTCTAGTTAGTCAGTTGTGACTATAAATAGAGGACTTGGTCTTGCGTTCAATTATTGTTTCCCGCGACACTTAAAAATATTTCCCGTGAACCTTATCTTGTCGCGATACCGTAGTTACTGTTCACAGAATTTTAAATGTTATGCATTTGCTGATTTCATTGATTTCAGGAAATAAGATGCGTCGCGGCTGGTTCCAGCAGATGACTCCAGGAGCGATACATGAGCAGGTTTAAATCGATTGAAAATATCTTTAAGGAGGACAATGATTTCTTTTGAAAAGGGTTTGGTGTTTTACAAATTTAAAATGAGAAGAAAGGGAATTTTACTAAAATTTCACAACTTGGTTGAACTGTGTCATGCTTTGTAAACATAGCACCTTGCCACTAATCCCTTCCATATTTAACTTGTTTTGAAAGCAAGATCATTATCATTTGCGAAGATAATCTTTAGTATTCTTCAAAATAAAATACGGAGAAGTTCGTGTGTTGCTCAGGGAGAAGATTCTGCCGGAATTAACCACGGATGCAAAGCTTTGTTAAGGCAAGTAAAAGCTGATCCTTTGCTACACCATTTAATGCATATATTGATTTTATTCATTTTATGGATCTGCTTGCCTGTATGTTGAAGTTCATGTTTAAAATTATTTACGCATGTTCAAGGAAAGAAAGATTGGGTTCAAAATGATGTTTTTATGCTTCCAAGTGTTTTCCAGAAAAAATATGGATACTGAGGATTCGAGTTTGATTCAAGTATGTTCATGAATGTTATTACTTCATGTGAATGGTAACATTGGAATTTGACTCTATGTAATCGGATTTCGTTAGTTGAATCAGTATAAAGTTTGGTTTGATAGATAACAGTTGATAGCGTAGCTGTTGTTTTGATGTTGCAACACCAAGTTTAAAGTCAGCTTTTGGTTTCGAGAATTTCTCACATCAGCTGCTGTCAGCTTTGCAATTGTTCATCAGCTTTATTACTTCAGGTGAATGGTAACATTGGAATTTGACTCTATGTAATCGGATTTTGTTAGTTGAATCAGTATAAAGTTTGGTTTGATAGATAACAGTTGATAGCGTAGCTGTTGTTTTGATGTTGCAACACCAAGTTTAAAGTCAGCTTTTGGTTTCGAGAATTTCTCACATCAGCTGCTGTCAGCTTTGCAATTGTTCATCAGCTGTTGGTTTTATTGTCCAGCTGTTAGTTTTATTGATTCATCAGCTGTTACTTCAGTTTCGTAAACAGTTGTCGTATTATTAAGTCATCAGCTGTTGCATTGTTTCGTAATCAGCTGTTGCATTGTTCGTAATCATCTGTTGCATTGTTCGTAATCAGCTGTTGCATTCGTTCGTATCCAGCTGTTGCTTTAATTTGTATTCAGCTGTTGGTTTGTTCAACCCCTAAAAGCCTTTGTTTAAGTTGTGTTGACGTTTGAGTTGACCAACTTAGTTGCGTTGACATCTGTTTGACCCAAAACCAATTCGTTAACAGCTGAGTGACCAATTCTATTTCGTAATTATAGCTGTTCACTATTCAAACAGTATCCTAAGCCACGTCTGTTTCTTACGCTAACGACGCTGTTTCATTTAAATTGTTTCAATGTTAGCGGATATCCTTACAGCTGTTTTACGATAAACGTGAACAGTGAAGATCTGTTTTGTTTCAAAGTATTGTTTCATTTGTTACGACTGATTTCATTTCAGCGGTAAGTTCCCAACAGTCGAATTCGATACTCAATAAAGTTTAAAATGGGAAGCGAGAGTTTTAAATGCTGAAACCCGATGATGTTTAAAGAATGATTTCAAAGAAAAGAAAGGATGTTAAAGGAACAAAAGTTTTAAGGTTTATGGAATAGATAACAGACGGTCACAAGGAGAAGGATGAGTAGTCGTCCAGATGTCGGCTGCCCTGCTGAGGAGCGAACGGGAGGTGAAACTTGAATAATCTGCTGCTGGGTGGTGTGTGTTTGTCAATGGCCAGCGTTTTCCGTGTCAAGCCTGATGTTATTTTATCTTTTGTAAAGAATGTATTAAATCAGTTGCAACAGTAGTAGTTCATATAGAATATCAGCTGTTGTACACCGCAATTGCAATATATATAATAGAATCTATTTTTCCGAAAAAATGTTTGTCAGTAGTTGGCGCGCAAGTGTATACGTGTTTGTCAGCTTTTGTGTTCGTGTTTCAGTTTCTTTTTAAGTTATAAGAAATACAGCTTATAACAAATTATCTTTCGGCTCTTCTTTTACTCGAAAATTTTTATTTACCCCAATTCGTGATTCACGTGGGTTCGGGTTCCACAACATGGTATCAGAGCAACGTTCCTGAGATAAACACACGCACCTTAAGTTATAAGAAATACAGCTTATAACAAATTGTCTTTCAGCTCTTCTTTTATTCGAAAATTTTTATTTATCCCAATTGGTGATTCCCATGGGTTCGGGCCTGACAACATGGTATCAGAGCAGCGTTCCTGAGATAAACACACGCACCGTCAGCTGAATCAGAGTTCATCGTTCGTTCCTCTAAGTTGTGAGTTTATTTTCAGAGCATTGTCTTTAAATTATTTAGCATGTTCTGATATATATATATATATATGTGGTGGATTACGGGTTATAGAATATAAAATGTCAGGAAGAGGAAGAGGTAGAAGGAATATTCCCCTAGAAGAAACCAATACTGACAATAATGCTAATATTACTCAACTGTTAAGACTGCTGATAGAGAAAAACAATAGAGGTAATTGCCAATCTTCCAGCAGCAGAGGACCAAGTAATGATGATCCTCAAGAAAAGTTCAGACGACAGAAGCCAAAAGAATTCGGTGGTACAATTGATCCACTAGTGGCAGAGAGTTGGATCAAATCAATGGAGATTATCTTTGAATACCTCCAGATGTCTGATTTAGATATGCCTAGGTGTGCTATCTATATGTTAAGAGAGGATGCCATGATTTGGTGGGAAGGAGTCAAATTGTCTGTAGATTTGATAAATCTCACTTGGGCAGATTTCAAACAAGTATTCTTTGAACAATACTTCACGGCTGATAAGAGGTCTGAATTGAATAGGGAGTTTTTGACCCTTAAGCAAGGAAGTTTTACCGTACAGGAATATGTGCGAAAGTTTGAAAGAGGGTGCTATTTTGTGCCATTAATAGGAAATGACCCATAGGAGAAGCTGAGTCATTTCGTGGAGGGATTGAAGCCTATGTTCAAAATGAATGTTAGGCTATATGTGCCAAGGACCTATCGAGAAGCAGTGGATAGAGCCCTACAAATTGAAAGGGATTGGAAAGATGTCGATGAGGAAAGGCAATAGAAAAGACAGGCCTTTCAGCAGAAGGACCAGAGGCCGTTCAAGAAACAAAACAAGAACCAGCAGAGGCCTCAGGAGCAGAATCCTCTACCGAATCAACCTATTAGCTCTGTTCCTGCTGGTAATAATAGGCCAAAATGTCCTAAGTGCCACAAGAATCATCCTGGACAATGCAGACTTGGACAAAATTTCTGCTATAAATGTGGAATGCCGAGACATATTTTGAAATACTGTCCAAAATCAAAGCAATTGGTGACCAGCAAAGCCTTTGTAATGACAGCTGCTCAAGCCAACCCAGACTCGACAGTAGTTACGGGTAATATTATGATTGCTGAATTACCTTCCATGGCTTTAATAGATTTAGGAGCCACTCATTCATTTATAGCTGCTGATTTTGCTAAGAAATTTCCCATCAAGATCGACCAGGTAGTTGTAGGTTTCTGTGTATCAGTACCGTCAGGAGAAGAATTGATATCTCACGATGTATTTAAGAGCTTAGAACTTAGTCTGCAAGGGAATCAGATTTCAGTTGATTGATTGTTTTGCCGATGCCAGAATTTGATATGATTTTTGGAATGGATTGTGTTAACCAAGTATGGGGTAGTAATTGATTTTAAGCTACGAACAGTAGTGGTTAAGGAAACTCATTTTGGTTTAAAGCCAAGCATGTTTGTAAGATTCCTCGAATAATATCATCTCTTAAGGCTCAACGTTGCTTGAGGAAAGGAGGAGTAGGATTCCTGGTTAGTTTATCATCTTTAACCCCAACCAGTAGACCTCAGTCCTGTCGTGCAGTGAAAAGCTAGAACTCCCCTGCGGTTCATTCCTAGCTTTTTACGTAGAAGTGGTAAGTGAGTTCCCCGAGGTTTTTCCAGAAGATATCCAGGGACTACCACCTGACAGAGAGCTGGAATTTTCCATTGATCTAATTCCAGGAGCTGCTCCAGTTTCTAGACCGCCTTATCGATTAGCTCCATCAGAAATGAAAGAACTGAAGGAACAGATACAAGATCTGTTGGAGAAAGGGTTTATCAGACCAAGTACTTCCCCCTAGGGAGCCCCAGTTTTATTTGTTAAGAAAAAAGATGGAAGTATGAGGCTATGTATAGATTACCGAGAGCTGAATAAATTGACAATTAAGAATAAGTATCCATTACCTAGGATAGAAGATCTGTTTGACGAGTTGAGAGGGTCCATAGTTTTCTCTAAAATTGACATAAGGTCTGGATACCATCAGCTAAAGATTAAGGCACCAGATGTTTATAAAACAGCTTTTAGAACTCGGTATGGTCACTATGAATTTCTAGTTATGCCATTTGGACTTACGATGCTCCATCAGCTTTTATGGATTTAATGAATAGAGTCTTTCAACCATTTCTATACCAGTTCGTAGTGGTATTTATTGATGATATCTTAGTATACTCTAAGACCAGATGCGAGCATGTCCAACATTTGGGAACAGTTCTTCAGATTTTGAGAGATAAGCAGTTGTTTGCAAAATTTAGCAAATGCGAATTCTGGTTGGAGAAAGTAGCGTTCTTAGGCCATATTATTTCTAAGGATGGAACAGAAGTCGACCCAGCTAAAGTAGAAGCTTTTCGCGATTGGCCAACACCAAAGACTGTTGCAGAGATAAGGAGTTTCTTGGGTTTAGCCGGATATTATAGGCGATTTATCCAAGGATTCTCTAAGATAGCTGTTCCTTTGACTATGTTAACAAGAAAACAGGTGAAGTATAATTGGACAGCTGAATGTCAAAATAGTTTTGACAAGCTGAAGCAAGCGCTGATAGAAGCACCTTTGTTAACAATGCCATCTGATCAAGGAAAATTTGTATTTTATACAGACGCATCCAAAATGGGTTTAGGAGTTGTTTTGATGCAGGAGCATAAAGTAATTTCATACGCATCCAGACAGCTGAAGGATCACAAGAGGAATTACCCAACACATGATTTGGAACTGGCAGCTGTTGTCTTTGCCCTTAAGATATGGAGACATTATCTCTATGGGGAGAAGTGTGAAATATTTACATATCACAAGAGTTTGAAATACTTCTTTACCCAGAAAGAATTAAATATGAGGCATAGGCGATGGTTGGAGCTGGTTAAAGACTACGACTGTACGATCAGCTATCATCCAGGAAAAGCAAATGTGGTAGCCGATGCTTTAAGCAGGAATTCTGTTGGATTATCTCAGCTGATTGTTCAGAAACCGTTGGCAGCTGATTTTGAAAAGTTGGACTTGAAATTGTGTCCAGCAGCAGTAATATGATTTTAGTAAACCTCTCAGTAAGATCAAATCTGATAGACTAAATTCGAGAGAGTCAGCTGAAAGATGAGCAATTACAGAAATGGGTCAAGCAAGATAAAGAAAGAGGCAGCAACCTCTACTTTTCAAAAGATGGCGTAGTTAGATACATGGGGAGAATCTGGGTACTCCAAGTAGATGATTTGAGAGCTTATCTCTTGAAAGAAGCTCATACAACTCCATACTCAGTACATCCCGGAAGTACTAGGATGTATAAGGACCTCCAGCAGTTGTACTGGTGGCCAGGAATGAAGAGGGATGTTGCTAGATTCGTAGCTGAATGTTTGACGTGTCAGCTGGTGAAGGCTGAACACCAGCGACCAGCTGGATTATTTAAGTCACTGCCCATTCCAGAATGGAAGTGGGAGTGTATAGCGATGGACTTTGTAACGGGTTTACCCAGAACTGTTCAAGGATATATCTCCATCTGGGTTATAATTGATAGACTCACTAAGTCTGCTCATTTATTACCAGTTAAAACAACATACGAGGTGAGCAGATATGCATATTTATATGTAAAAGAAATAGTGAGGCTTCATGGTGTTCCAGTTTTCATTGTATCAGATAGGGATCCAAAGTTCACGTCAGCTTTTTGGAAAAATTTGCATAGAGCTATGGGTACAAAGTTGACCTTTAGCACTGCGTTTCACCCCCAGACCGATGGACAATCTGAAAGGGTGATTCAGATTTTAGAAGACTTGCTTAGAGCATGTATTGTGGATTTTTCAGAAAGCTGGGATCTGAATTTGCCACTGGTAGAGTTCGCCTACAATAACAGTTTCCAGGCTTCGATTCACATGGCTCCATTTGAAGCTCTTTACGGTCTAAAGTGTAGAACACCACTCCATTGGGATGAAGTTGGTGAAAGATCTGGTTTAGGACCAGATGTAGTAGAGCAAACAGCAGCAGCTGTTAAGAAGATAAGAGAAAGAATGAAAGCTGCTCAAAGCCGATAGAAAAGTTATGCAGATAATCGAAGAAGGGAACTGAATTTTGAAGTGGGTGATCACGTATTTTTGAGAATTGCTCCAATGAAAGGAGTAATGCGTTTTGGAAAGAAAGGAAAGCTTAGTCCAAGATATATTGAACAATATGAGATCCTAGAGAAGATAGGAACACTAGCCTATCGATTAGCACTGCCTCCACAGTTGTCACATAATGTTTTCTATGTATCAGCTTTGAGGAAATATATTCCCAACCCGTTGGACCGGTCCAAGTCCATCCTTAAGTCTATTTAAAGGGACTTAATGACTTCATTAACAAAACACTTGATACTTTGCAAAACCCTAAACCTACATTGGCCGCCCCCCTTCTCACTCACAAGCCGCCGCCGCGCGCCGCCGCCGCCGCCGCCGTCTTCGCCGGAAAATTGGTTTCCGGCCAACTCGACGTGGAGAATCCGTTCGTGCTGATCTCGTCAGGGCTTCTAGTGCAGCCTGACGAAGGAGTCTCGGATCTGGTCGTGGACCGGATTGGCGTAACTACCGCAATCTACCGAGAAGAGCCGGGTTCTTGAAACACCGGTTGGAGCCAGGCACAAGTGCCAGCGAGGTAACACGCCTAAACATCCTATGATGTCGTAGAATGTTAACTGTTTTTCGTATTGATCGCCTCCCGGTTCTCTGTTTATTGTTCTTCCGCTGCCTGACCGGGGGGCGGATCCGGATCCCCCAACACACCTTGCTACTAATCCCTTCCATATTTAAACTTGTTTTGAAAGCAAGATCATTATCATTTGCGAGGAAAATCTTTAGTATTCTTCAAAATAAAATACAGAGAAGTTCGTGTGTTTCTCAGGGAGAATATTCTGCCGTAATTAACCACGGTTGCAAAGCTTTTTTAAGGCAAGTAAAAGTTGATCCTTTGCTACACCATTTAAAGCATATATTGATTTTATTCATTTTATGGATCTGCTTGCCTGTATGTTATAGTATGTTGAAGTTCATGTTTAAAATGATTTACGCATGTTCAAGGAAAGAAAGATTGGGTTCAAAATGATGTTTTTATGCTTCCAAGTGTTTTCCAGAAAAAATATGGATATTGAGGATTCGAGTTTGATTCAAGTATGTTTATGAATGTTCTTCCTTCAGGTGAATGGTAACATTGGAATTTGACGCTATGTAATCGGATGTTGTAAGTCGAATCAATATAAAGTCTGGTTTGATAGGTAACAGCTGATAGTGTAGCTGTCGTTTTGATGTTGCAACACCAAGTTTAAAGTCAGCTTTTGGTTTCGAGAATTTCTCACATCAGTTGTTGTCAGCTTTGCAATTGTTCATCAGCTGTTGGTTTTATTGTTCATCAGCTGTTGGTTTTATTGAGTCATCAGCTGTTACATCAGTTTTCGTAAACAGTTGTTGTATTATTAAGTCATCAGATGTTGCATTGTTTCGTAATCAGCTGTTGCATTGTTCGTAATCAGCTGTTGCATTTGTTCTTATCCAGCTGTTGCTTTAATTTGTATTCAGCTGATGATTTGTTCAACACCTAAAAGCCTTTTTTTAAGTTGTGTTGACGTCTGAGTTGTCCAACTTAGTTGCGTTGACATCTGTTTGACCCAAAACCAATTCGTTAACAGCTAAGTGACCAATTCTATTTCATAATTACAGATGTTCACTATTCAAACTGTATCCCAAGCCACGTCTGTTTCTTACGCTAACGACGCCGTTTCATTTAACACATCTGTTTCAATGTTAGCGGATATCCTTACAGCTGTTTTACGATAAACGTGAACAGTGAAGATCTATTTTGTTTCAAAGTATTGTTTCACTTTGTTCCGACTGATTTCATTTCAGCGGTAAGTTCCCAACAGTCGAATTCGATACTCAGTAAAGTTTAAAATGGGAAGCGAGAGTTTTAAATGATGAAACCCGTTGATTTTTAAAGAATGATTTCAAAGAAAAGAAAGGATGTTAAAGGAACAAAAGTTATTTTAAGATTTTTGGCAT
The DNA here is from genome assembly GCA_001598015.1 of Dorcoceras hygrometricum. NCBI lineage: Eukaryota > Viridiplantae > Streptophyta > Magnoliopsida > Lamiales > Gesneriaceae > Dorcoceras > Dorcoceras hygrometricum. The sequence continues at coordinate 43,634 of KQ990567.1, read as the reverse complement.
AGATAACAGACGGTCACAAGGAGAAGGGTGAGTAGTCGTCCAGATGTCGGCTGCCCTTTCATATGAGCTATATGCTAAAACTGATATCGGAAGACATTTAGATCAAAGTGCAACACGGACCTAAGGAGAGCTTCTAAGCCATAAATCTAAAGAAAATGATATTGATGATGATGAGATCTGGGTTAGTATCCCCTATCTCCAAGTTTATGAAAGAAAGAAATGTTTATGAAACGTTTATGTATTGATGATTCCTTTAACTCAAGTTACGTATGTTCAGATGTCTGCCAACGTTAAATGAAATTGTTATCACTCAGGTTTTGCTTGCTGAGCCCCTAGGCTCATTAGCTTTTAAAATGGTGCAGGTTCGACAGCTGAGGAGTTAACGGGAGGTGAAACTTGAATCAGCTGCAGGGTGGTGTGTGTTTGTCAATGGCCAGCGTTTTTCGTGTCAAGTCTGATGTTATTTTATCTTTTGTAAAGACTGTATCAAATCAGTTGAAACAGTAGTAGTTCATGTGAAAACCCGAAAATTCATCTACCAAAAAAAAAAAAAAAAATCAGCAGCTGGTACGAAATCAGCAGATATTACGAAAAATCAGC
>KQ990567.1:8639-25212 GCA_001598015.1 Dorcoceras hygrometricum | reverse complement strand
TCTAAGTGCTAAAACATTAAAATATTTTCGATTTGGTCGTCTCCGGACTCGTCCCCGCTTACCCGTTTCAAACCGTACCGTAAAGTGACATGCACACGTAAAGCATAAAATCATCATGAAATCACATAATGACATGCAAATCATACAAACATAAGGATTTACTCCTAGTCATGCATTCAATTCACGTAATTAGGATTTCCGGGCGTTACAACTCTCCCCCCTTATAGAAATTTCGTCCCCGAAATTGTGTTACGTACCGAAAAGTCCTGGATAGCGCGTCCGCATATCGGCCTCAATCTCCCAGGTAGCCTCGTCTGCCCAGTGATTCTGCCACCGGACCTTAACCATCGGAATCCTCCGCGCTCTAAGTCTGCGCTCCTCCCGCGCTAAGATCTGAACCGGTCGCTCCTCAAAAGATAAGTCTGGTGCCAACTGAAGCGGCTCAAAATCCAGCACATGAGATGGGTTTCGGGACGTACTTCCGCAACATCGAGATATGGAACACGTTATGCGCTGCTGACAGACTGGGTGGTAGTGCAACACGATATGCTAACGTACCGACCCTCTCCAAGATCTCGAACGGTCCAATGAATCTCGGACTAAGCTTGCCTCTCCGGCCGAAGCGCATCACGCCCTTCATAGGCGATATCCTCACAAATACATGGTCCCCTACTGCCAACTCCAGATCTCGTCGTCTACGATCGGCATAACTATTTTGACGACTCTGAGCTGTCCTCATCCGATCTCATATCCTGGTCACAATATCAGCTGTCTGCTGTACCATCTCTGGTCCAGTCAAAATCCTCTCGCCAACCTCATCCCAATGCACGGGAGACCTACACCTCCTCCCGTACAAAGCCTCATAAGGAGCCATCCCAATCGATGCTTGAAAACTGTTATTGTACGTGAACTCTACCAAGGGCAACCTAGAATCCCACGTACCCTGAAAATCTATCACACAGGCTCGCAGTAAATCCTCTAGAATCTGGATGACTCTCTCCGACTGACCGTCTGTCTGCGGGTGAAAAGCCGTACTGCAATATAGCTTGGTCCCTAAAGCAGCATGCAAGCTCCTCCAAAATGCAGAAGTAAACCTGGAATCCCTATCTGACACAATAGAGACTGGTATGCCATGCAGCCTGACAATCTATCTAATGTAAAGCTCTGCATACTGCGTCAATATGAAAGTGGTCTTCACCGGTAGGAAGTGTGCGGACTTGGTGAGTCGATCCACAATCACCCAAATCACCGTAAAGCCTCTGGGGGCTCCTAGGTAAACCAACCACAAAATCGATCGTGATGTTCTCCCATTTCCACTCAGGGATAGGGAGTGGCTGTAGCAATCCTGCTGGGCTCTGGTGCTCTGCCTTGACCTGCTGACAGGTCAAACACTCTGATACAAATCGTCCGATATCCCTCTTCATCCCTGGCCACCAGTAAAGTGTCTGCAAATCCCTGTACATCTTCGTACTCCCTGGGTGAATGGAATACGTCGATGAATGGGCCTCTGATAATATCTCGGCTCTCAACTTCTCAGTATTGGGTACCCACATGCAACCCCTGAAACGAGTAATCTCATCCATGACTGTGTACAAACCTCGTCCTCTAGCCTCGTCTCTCTGTCTCCACTGCTGTAAATGCTCATCTGTAGCCTGGCCGTCCCTAATCCGATCTCGAAGAGTCGGCTGAACTGTGAGTGCTGTGAGGCTAGGCGCACAGCCTCCTGAATAAAACTCCAACCCAAATCTCTGAATCTCCGTCTGTAGTGGTCGCTCAACTGATAAACACGCCACCACTGAAGTCTTTCGGCTCAAAGCTTCTGCTACCACATTAGCCTTACCCGGATGGTAGATAATGTCACAGTCATAGTCCTTCACCAACTCTAGCCATCTGCGTTGTCTAATGTTCAGCTCCTTCTGGGTGAAGAATTACTTGAGGCTCTTATGGTCTGTGAAAATCTGACACTTCTCGCCGTACAAATAGTGCCTCCAAATCTTCAGTGCAAACACCACTGCTGCAAGCTCCAGATCGTGCGTCGGATAGTTCTGCTCATAACTCTTCAGCTGTCTCGATGCATACGCAATAACCTTACCTCCTTGCATCAGAACTGCACCCAAACCTCTCAAAGAAGCATCTGTATAAACCACAAACTCCTCGTGGTCCACTGGCATAGCTAACACTGGTGCTGAAGTAAGGGCCTCCTTCAGCTGATCAAAGCTCCTCTGACAGTCGGTAGTCCACACATACTTCGCATACTTCTTGGTCAAGGCTGTCAAGGGCACTGAAATAGAAGAGAAGCCCTTGATAAATTTGCGATAGTAACCTGCCAAGCCCAAGAAACTACGAATCTCCGCTTCATTATTCGGAATCCCCCAGTTCTGCACTGCTTCCACTTTCGATGGGTCAACTGAAATCCCATCTCTCGACACAATATGCCCCAGGAAAGCCACCTGCTCTAGCCAAAACTCGCACTTACTGAATTTGGCGTATAACTTATGCTCCCTCAAAGTCTGCAAAGCCGTCTGCAAGTGCTGCATATGCTCCTCAAAGCTCCTAGAATAAATCCGAATGTCGTTGATGAACACAATGATGAACTGGTCTAGATACTGCCTGAATACCTGGTTCATCAGATCCATGAAAATCGCTGGGGCGTTCGTCAAACCAAATGGCATCATCAAGAACTTGTAGTGGCTGTAGCGTGTCCGAAAAGCAGTCTTGGACATGTCCTCCTCTCTAACTCTCAGCTAGTGATATCCAGACCTCAAGTCAATCTTCGAGAACACTGAAGCTCCCTGCAACTGATCGAATAAGTCCTCTATCCTCGGGAGTGGATATCTGTTCTTCACGGTAACTCTGTTCAACTCCCGGTAGTCAATACACAATCTCATGCTACCATCCTTCTTCTTCACAAACAGAACTGGCGCGCCCCATGGAGAAAAACTAAGGCGAATGACCCCTTATCAAGCAACTCCTGAATCCGCTCCTTTAACTCCTTCATCTCGGTAGGAGCTAATCGATACGGTGCCTTAGAGATAGGCACTGTACCTGGCATAAGCTCAATAGAAAACTCCACCTCCCTCACTGGTGGAACTCCTGCGACGTCGTCGGGGAAAACATCTGCGAAATCCCTGACTACCTCCACATCAGACAACGAAGGTCCTGCTGAATCTCCTGGAGCAGTAACACTGGCCAAGAACTCCTGAAAACCGTGCTCAACCAGCTTCCTGGCCTATAAGAAAGATATGAATCTGGGCTTCCGCTGTCTCCTCGCTGCCTCAAATAAGAAGGTTTCCTGCCCTGGCGGTCTGATAGAAACCGTCCGCCTCTGAAAATCAATCACTGCTCCGAACTCTATCAGCCAATCCATGCCTAGGATGAGATCGAATCCTGACATCGGCAATACCACTAAATCTGATTGGACTGCATGATCCTGGAACATCATCGTCAATCCCTGAACCACACTTGTCATCGTCAACTCCTCTCCTGACGGGACCGTCACTGCGAGATCCATACCCAAGCTCTCTGGAGTAATACTCATCCTCTGCGTGAACGCACTCGAAATAAATGAGTGAGTCGCCCCTGAGTCTAGAAATGCAAGGGTAGTGACACCAAGCACACGAATCTCGCCTGAAATGGAAACATCACACCGGCACGCGTATACAGTCATACTAAATCCAAAGTAGTTTAGATACCTAAAACCGTTCTAGGTTCGCTAGTCCTATCCATCAAAGCTCTCAAAGCGAGTCCTAGAAGATCTAACAGTTCTAATTAGGTCGGAATCGGCAACTAACGGATTGAAGTCCCGGCAAATCCTTAGGTCCCTGCTTGCTAAACGTCTCAGCGACGTCCTCCTCAGGCGACTTCCCATAGTGCTCCGACTGTCTCTATAGGATCCTGGTGATCCCGGCTAGCATGCTCACGCTAGCCCTCTCATAAGGCTTCAACTGCGGAGGTGAGGAGGAGGTGCATCATCATCCTGCTGCTGCTCTCTGTTGCGACGGGGAGGCATTGTTCTGGTACACCAAAACCTTATAACATAAATCTAAGTGCATGACTAGGCGTCTAACCCCTAAAATCTAAGTTAAACTAAACATGCAAAGATAACATGTAGCATACATCATAAACATAATTCATAAAATAAAACTCACAGAATGGCAGTGCGACTTCCGAGCTCCACGCAGCAGGCTAGTACCCCACCAGAACCACCGCTCTGATACCAAGTTGAAACATACTAAACCTCTAAATTTTTTTTTTTAAAAAGCCGACGTGGGATAACATCTAATAAAAGCTATAAATAATGAAACATAAACTTCAAGCATTTAAAATAACATCTCGACATTCGATAAAACGACTGCAAAATTCCTTCGTCCACGTCTGACAAGCTAATCATGAAATCAGAGTACTCAAAACTGTTTGCGGAAAAACTGAACATGATTAAAAGCAAATAACATGAAATAACTAAGCGGTCACGGGGTAACAGCCGCAGCGGAGCATCAGACGTCCTCACCGCCGGGCGGAGTCATATCATCAATATTATCATGCTCACCTGCACCACTATAAACCTGTGAGCCTAAAGGCCCAGCATGCTATATCCGCTAATAACAAGGTACATATAGTAAAACCACATACAAGCACATAAGCGTATGAACATAATTTTCATGACATGCGTGCATTAAAAGACCTTAAACGTTAAATCATACTGTAATCGTACATAAATCATCATAACATATAGGTTAAGGCATAACATAATACATAACATAACTTAAAAAAACAGGCGAGTCGTATCCATGAAGTGAGAGCCGTTAAATTCGATTGATCAATCTATAAACCAACGTACGTGGCGGTGTGGTTCACCCGACCTTACCTCGGGATCCCTATATGTCACACCTCTATGCTTGCCACTTCACCATGTCGTGATCACATGGATCCATAGGCTCATAATCGTTATACATTAACAGGGGATCCCCGGGCCCGGATACCCGGCTAACTCCCATCGTTACTTTGCCCCACAACACTTCAATTTCTCAAAAAATTTTCATTCATGCCTTAACATTCTTTAAACTTTCATGATGCATGCGTTTCATAAAAATCATGCGACTTAAAATCTTGGCCCATCAATATATATTTAATTTCCTTAAAACATTTCATACTTAAATACATAACGTAATACATAAATAATTAAATATATATTCATGGGCCTATGCATTATTTTCTTCGGCCCGATCAAGGACTGGCTCAAGTGACTGGCCCGCTAACTCTAAGCCCAAAGCCTCAACTAGACTTAAAATAAATTCTAGGTCCAACTCAAAATGGCCCAACAACTAAGGATGACCCTATTTAAAATCGATTAAAGTGCTCGGCCCAATATCGTTAAAAACAGACTAAAATGCATTAAAGTAATTATCGGCCCAAAATCCATTAATTTGGAAAAAATCCTAATTTAATAAAAATTCCAGCAACTTAAACGCCCGGTCCAACTGAACCAGCCGGTTCAACCGAACCAAACCAGCCTAAAACCCTAACTTCACAAAAACACACACTGGAACACACACTGGTTGGTGCCTCCTGCGACAGCCCACCGACAAAAATCTCGTACACACTGTTCCGGCCACCAATGGCAGGAGCCTCGCGGCTGGACCACCCCCAGGTCCAGCCGGTCCTAACCTGACCGACCTTGGCCCCAGCCATGGCCGCTACTGACCGCACGAAGGCTGAGAACCAGACGCACGCGACACACAGTAAACACACACTGCACGGTGTAAATCTTCAAGCCACCGGTTCGACCCTTAAACCTCCACTTCGAACCACGAAAATCCACTCCTAGGACAACCATGAACCACTTAACAACGAGCCCAGACCCATCAATCAGACCATGAACCGAAGCCATGCAAAAGAATTCAAAACCGTGAGGTGCACATGAAGAGAGACATATGATCATGAACATGTACATTGAGATCTGAAACATTCACATCAAATTCATGCATAAACTTTGTAAAAACATTATATTATGATTTTTATGGTGAGAAAAGAAAGAATATAACATGCCTTGATTGATAGAGAAGCGAAAATACGTGATACCAGAGCGGAGGACAATGGAGAAGACCACACCTTAGAGTTTCAATCCAAAACTTGCAAGAGTTTGGTCACCTTGGGGAGGATGGAGGCTGAAGTTGGCTGATGAGAGGAGAGGCTAGGGTAATTTTCGAGTTTAGGTGGAGGGTGTATGAAAAAATGTACTAAAAAGCCTTCTACCTTCGTTTATTAAGAAATGCCCTATCATTATACTAGCCCAGCCAGGCCCAGCATGCTATATCCGCTAATAACAAGGTACATATAATAAAACCACATACAAGCACATAAGTGTATGAACATAATATTCATGACATGCGTGACATTAAAAGATCTTAAAACGTTAAATCATGTTGTAGTCGTACATAAATCATCATAACATATAGGTTAAGGCATAGCATAATACATAACATAACTTAAAAGAACAAGCGAGTCGTATCCATAAAGTGAGAGCCATTAAATTCGATTGATCAATCTATAAACCAACGTACGCGGCGGTGTGGTTCACCCTACCTTACCTCGTGATCCCTATATGTCACACCTCTATGCTGCCACTTCACCCCGATGTCACACGAGGATCCATAAGCTCATTATCATTATACATTAACAGGGGATCCCCGGGCCCGGCTACCCGGATAACTCCCATCGTTACTTTGCCCCACAACACTTCAATTTCTCAAAAATATTTTCATTCATGTATTAACATAATTTAAACTTCCATGATGCATGCGTTTGATAAAAATCATGCAACTTTAAAACATTGGCCCATCAATATATTCTAATTTTCTTAAAACATTACATACTTAAATACATAGCATGATACATATAACATTAAAAGTATATTAATGGGCCTATGCATTATTTTTTTCCGCCCGGTCAAGGACTGGCTCAAGCGACTGCCCACTAATTCTAAGTCCCAAAGCCTCAACCCAAACTTAGAACAATTCTAAGCCCAACTCATCTTGGCCCAACAACTAAGAACAAACCCTTTTTAAAATCATTTGAAGGACTCGGCCCAATATCGTTAAAAAGGCTTAAAATTTCATTAAAATAAATATCGGCCCAAAGTCCACTAATTTGGCAAAAAACTCAATTTAATTAAAAATTCCAGAAACTTAAAAATAGATTTTGACTAAAAATCATTGAACCAAAAATAATTTTGACTCGAACTAATTTTAACTTCAAAGTTGACTTGACCCGGTAAAAACGACTCGGACTTTAAAAATAAAATAACCCGGCCCAAAAATAAAATAATTCGGACCAAACATAAAATATTCGACTCGAGACTCGATGAACCGCCCGGTCCAACTGAACCAGCCGGTTCAACCGAACCAAACCACACTGCACGGTGTGAATCTTCAAGACAATGGTTTGACCCTTAAATCTCCACTTCGAACCACTACAAGCCACTCCTAGGACCACCATGAACCACATAACATCGAGCCAATACCACTCAAGAAGCCCATCAACCGAATCCATGCAAAAAGGATCAAAACCGTGAGGTGCCATAAGAATACATGCATGATCATGAACATGAACTTTGAGATCTGAAGCATACACGAAATTTCCATGAATAATATTTGTAAAAACAGTGTAATATGATCTATATGGTGAGAAAAGGAAGAATATAACATGCCTTGATCGATAGGGAAGCGAAAATACGTGATACCGGAGCGGAGGACAATGGAGGAGATCACACCTTAGAGTTTCAATCCAAAACTTGTAAGAATTCGGTCATCTTGGGGAGGATGGAGGCTGAAGTTGGCTGATGAGAGGAGAGGCTAGGGTAATTTTCGAAATTAGGGTGAAGGGTGCATGAAAAGTGTGCTAAAAAGCCCTTCTACCTTGTTTTATTAAGGAATTAAAAAGCCCATCAATATACTAGCTCATCCTCTAATTAAAAGGCTTAAAAATACTTAAAATTCAGACTTCAAGCCTTTAATTTTCGTAATATTGGGCCTCTCAAATTTAAAAATGTAGTAAAATTCATAAAAATGGCCCGTATAGACGAAAAACGGGTTCCCCTCGTTAACCGTGCATAAAATCTCATTTTCTTGGAAATTGTGCATGAAATAAAAATATTTTTCTTTAAAATATGTCCAAGTGCTAAAACATTAAAATATTTTCGATTTGGTCGTCTCCGGACTCGTCCCCGCTTACCGGTCTCAAACCGTACCGTAAAGTGGCATGCACACGTAAAGCATAAAATCATCATGAAATCACATAATGACATTCAAATCATACTAACATAAGGTTTTACTCCTAGTCATGCATTCAATTCATGTAATTAGGATTTCCGGGCGTTACAGGTTAAGATTTCGTATTTGCAAAAGTTCTTGACTATCGCAGTGTTCGGGGTTTGATCAACCTAAGTCGATAAAGAATCGTTTCAGAGCAGATGTGGCTAAGTTGCTCCTATGGACCGAGACAGATTCTCTTCGCGTAGCCTTCAAGCGGTGACTGCTAGCCCAAGAGAAATTCACAGAAATGTTCCTCAGAAAGATTTTGAATATGAGGCAGAAAAATTTTGTTCCCGGTAACTCCTTCGCACGCATAGACATCTTGATCATGGACGTGTTAGCTGAGGCCACCGGATTGCAATGTTAGCATATATGGGGCTTAGGAAGCAGCATAAGCTTATATGGGTGCTGCCAGGGTCCTCGAATTCATTTTCTGGCCCAAATGAGGATACAACAGGATGTTTCAGTTTTCAGTTCCCCAAAATCGACAGTAAATCAATGTACAGATTTGGTTGTTCATCCTTCAGTACAGATTACAGAGGTTATTCCGAATACAGTTTTCACTTTTCAGCACGGCCAGCGTGCTGAACACTTTTGTGGATTTTTTGAAAAAGGTACACATGCAGAATCCCCTCAATCTTCATCTGCGTGTGAACTCATTGAAGTGGTATATGAAGAAGTTAACCCAGCAAAGACAAATCGCAGTTTTGGCGACACCCACAACGCTTCGTTATTTACTCAGACATATGCTCAACTTTGGGATCTGGTGTCCAACATCAATTTGGAGCAGTTGCACTCTCAAGAGATCCTGACATTCTTTAAAACAAGTTTCGATGAGAGTATTAAGTCTCTAGAGCTCAGTGTTGAAGACCTACGTGTGCACACGCTGCGCTAGTCAATAAACAGTGGAGAAAACATTTGTGTTTGCTCGGAAGAGGTGATAAACTCAAAGCTGACTTTCCTCAGAGATTACATCAACAAGACTTATGCTACATGAAGAGGCACAAAAGTAATCATCCGAAGTAAATTCGAGCCTCGCCTCCCTCATCTCTCAGCTCGTAAAGTAGTTTCTCATCTTAAGAGAGCTGGTAATGTCTAAAAGGGGGGAGGTAGTAGCAGCAGCAGCAGAAAAGGGGAAAGTAGCAGCAGTGACAAATACAGATATAGCAGCGGGAAGCGCAGATGGTTTTGAGATGTTGAGAAAAAGTCGTTTTCGGTTTTAAGAAATAACTTTGAGTAGAAAATTCATTTCTTGAACTTAGATAATTTCGTTGATTAATAAAAGAGAAATTTTTTTCTCAATATAGCTGCTCATTTTTAAAATCACCAAAAAGGGGGAAATTGTTAAGAAAAAAATTTATGTTTTGGTGATAACAAATACAAGAATCAGAACTCAAACAGATTACATCAGCAGGATGAAGAATCGAACAGAATAGCTTAGGAGGTCATAGATCAACTCAGAGCTTGTCGATCAGCTCAGAGCGTGCAGATCAGATCAGAATGACGCATTTCAGCTTAGAGAAAGCAGAACAGTGTACAGCGTAGCTATTCAGCTCAGGACGATAATGTGAGATCTGAATCGCTAATTATTTAATTGGAAAATTAATCGGCCATTGGATTAGACATGAAGAAGAGCTAGTTCGTTTGTGCATGAAATAGCTCTGATCTGGTTTGTAGAACGATCAAATCTGGTTGGTTGAGCGCTCAAGAATCGTGTAACGAGTTATTCTTGGAGCTCGAAGTTGAATATTTGGAGTTATAGTGGAGCGACGTCATTCTGGGAGAAACCAGATTTGAGGGTGAAATCTGGTAGTACTGAATGGACCGGTCGGTTCGTGGTTTTAGTGTAAACCGATGCGGTTCATGTGTACCGGACGAGGCAAGATCTGAATGACTGTGAGCTGGTCATTCGGATCTGGGTTGTGATGCGATGCCGTTCTTACATGTTTATGTTGGAGAAACGGTGGCGGATCCGGATCCCGTCTCCCGGCGGCGCAGCGGAAGTTTAAAAATTAAGCGCCGGGATACGTTCAATACAATAATGGCAGCACTATAAACCATTCATAGGGCATTTCTCGGGGTGTTACCTTGCTGGCGACAGGCGCCTGGCTCCAACCAGAATCACAGGGAGACTGGCTCTTCACAGTAGGCGACGGTAGATTACGTCTAATCAACTCCACGACCGGAAGCAAGGTTCCTTCGTCAGCCTGCACTAGAAGGCCTGACGAGATCAGCACGGACGCAAACTCCTCGAAAAGTTGGCCGGAACAAATTCCGGCGAGGGGCGGCGGCGTCGGCGGCGATGGTGGTGGCCGACGGCGGCGACTTTGGGAGAGGAGGGGCGGCCGAGAGGTAATAGTGGAGGCTAGGGTTTGTAATGATGTGATTATTCATAATGAAGCCCTAAGTCTCTTTTAATAAGACTAGTAATGGACTTGGACCGGCCCAACGGGCCCGGGTCCAAATGACGATATACATCACTGCGACTTCATTATAACTCCGATCGCCGATCAGATCGGACCGATCGACTCAGTTTCCAAAACTGAATATTATGATCTGAAAAACCATTTTTTCAGAACCCCAGTGCAAAATGACCGTTTTGTCCCTCAACAGCGGAAATCACGATTTGACCTCTGTTGCTCTTTAGGAAGTCTTGCTTCCAAAAATCCTCCTCCTATGCTCAACACATTGAGCTCAGTTTCCGTGCGGGAATCTTAAATCCAGTACTTGTGTGACCCTCAATGGTTCAGGGATACAGCTAGCCGTGGGCCCACAACCATTGTGGCTCCGAAATCACAATTTCGGACTTGCCCAACGGATCATGGTAAAGAGTCTAGCAACATCGCCCCATGATCCCCTAGGTATCACTGATAGTGCCTGCAAGAACCAGTTGGTCGTGGTTAGCGTACAGTACGGTCCTTTCAATCCATATATCCCGATCAGATCAACGACCATTGGTAAATCGAGAGTCGTTAGAGATCCGATAGCTATGCATACATCTTGGAGATCGAATAGTGACATCGCGAGTGTAACTAAGTAAATCCATTTACCTAAAACACTTCTAGTACTCTGGCCAGAGATTTATACACCATTATCCCCTCAGATAGCATAGGATATCCACGCATGTAAGCGAGCGGTGAATCCTCGACAACGATGCATCGACTCCTACATGCATCAGGATCTCACCCAATCCCGCCGCCTGATGACTCCAAGTGAGTCGGCAAACGGGTCAAAGTGAGACGCCTATCATGTAGAGTCTCAATGACGTTTCGAGTCGTGAGGACTAATCAGTACAACCAAGACATCGGACTTATCCACTCGACAAATGGTAACCACTTGGAAAGTTCGAACGAGGGTAGTTCGATAGATCACAAGGTCACTATCTATCTGCATGCTCAGAACATCACAATGTTCCCTACCAATGAAACATGGTACATCACATCTCAGATACTAGTCTCAAGCTCGGCGGCCTTATCCTCATTTTGACGGCCCAATCGACTATGAACTAATTCAGAATACACAGTTACTATTAGATGTGTTTCATGATAGCCGTCATACCCACTATCACATCTAACATACACTATGGTGTATTCTAGGTCTTTATCCAACACAATTGTTAACATTATATAAACATAATGAAGATAAAGAATGCCACAAATAAATACGAGTATCATATATAAAGACTGTCATATACAAGAGTCTATAAACCCACACGCCACAAGTTGGCTAGTTGGGCATCTACTCTAACAATCTCCCACTTGCCCTAAAGTCAACTACTCATCAGACGCAGTCCCATTGTTTCGCGATGTTTTTCAAACAACGGTCCTGGCAAGGGCTTCGTAAGTGGATCAGCAATGTTGTCCGCAGAGGCGACTCTCTCAACTGCTATGTCACCTCTAGCCACAATATCCTGGATTATGTGTTATTTCCTCAGTATATGTTTGGATCTTTGGTGAGACCTAGGCTCCTTTGCTTGCGCAACGGCACCCGTGTTGTTGCAGTACACCGGGACTGGAACAACTCCATCAGGAATGACGTCCAACTCTTGGACGAAATTCCTTATCCAAACCGCCTCCTTAGCAGCAGCTGATGCTGCGATGTACTCAACCTCAGTGGTTGAATCCGCGATGGTGCCTTGCTTGGAACTCTTCCATGAGACAGCACCACCATTGAGCATGAATACAAATCCAGAGGTTGACTTCGAATTATCCACGTCACACTGGAAGCTAGAATCAGTGTAGTCTTCCAGTTTCAGTTCACCACCCCCATAGACCATGAACATATTCTTAGTCCTTCGCAAGTACTTAGAAATATCCTTCACAGTCTTCCAATGAACGGTCCTGGCAAGGGCTTCGTAAGTGGATCAGCAATGTTGTCCGCAGAGGCGACTCTCTCAACTGCTATGTCACCTCTAGCCACAATATCCTGGATTATGTGTTATTTCCTCAGTATATGTTTGGATCTTTGGTGAGACCTAGGCTCCTTTGCTTGCGCAACGGCACCCGTGTTGTTGCAGTACACCGGGACTGGACCAACTCCATCAGGAATGACGTCCAACTCTTGGACAAAATTCCTTATCCAAACCGCCTCCTTAGCAGCAGCTGATGCTGCGATGTACTCAACCTCAGTGGTTGAATCTGCGATGGTGCCTTGCTTGGAACTCTTCCATGAGACAGCACCACCATTGAGCATGAATACAAATCCAGAGGTTGACTTCGAATTATCCACGTCACACTGGAAGCTAGAATCAGTGTAGCCTTCCAGTTTCAGTTCACCACCCCCATAGACCATGAACATATTCTTAGTCCTTCGCAAGTACTTAGAAATATCCTTCACAGTCTTCCAATGCAATTGGCCGGGGTTGGCCTGGTAGCGGCTCGTGACACTCAGAGCATATGCGACATCCGGTATAGTCGAGATCATGCCATACATGATACTACCTATTGCCGAGGCATATGGCACACGTGTCATACTCTCTATCTCCTCATCAGTCTTCGGATACATAGACTTAGATAGAGTGACCCCGTGGCACATAGGTAGGTGTCCTCTCTTGGACTCTTCCATAGAGAACCTCTTAAGTATGGTATCGATGTAGGTGGCTTTGGTGAGTCCGAGCATCCGTTTCGATCTATCCCGATAGATCTGTATTCCAAGAATATAGGATTCTTCACCCATGTCCTTCATCGAAAATCTACTAGACAACCAGACTTTAGTTGATTGCAGCATTCCTACATCATTCCCAATGAGTAGAATGTCATCAACATAAAGTACTAGGAATGTCACAGCGCTTTTAACCACCTTCTTATATACACATGGCTCCTCGGGATTCTTGATGAAACCGAATTCTTTAATTGTTTCATCGAATCTCAGGTTCCAACTCCTAGATGCTTGTTTGAGACCGTAGATCGATCTCTGAAGCTTGCATACCTTATGCTCGCTTCCAACAGATGTGATACCCTCAGGCTGCTCATATACATCTCTTCCTTAATGTTTACATTAAGGAACGCAGTTTTCACATCCATTTGTCATATCTCATAGTCATACCATGCGGCTATGGCTAGTAAGATTCTAATTGATTTGAACATTGCGACTGGCGAGAAGGTTTCATCATAGTCAACACCTTACCTTTGAGTGTAACCTTTCGCGACCAGTCGTGCCTTGTAGGTCATTACCTTACCATCAGGACCAAGTTTCCTCTTGTATATCCATTTGCACCCAATAGGAACAATTCCTTCGGGAGGATTAACAAGAGTCCAAACTTGGTTAGCATGCATTGAGTCAAACTCAGACTGCATTGCTTCAAGCCACAAATTAGAATCAGCATCGGAAATTGTCTCCTTGAAAGTTTCTTGGATCAGATCCAACAACTTGATCACCTTGATCATCTTCAAGGAGAAAACCATATCTCTCAGGAGCCCTAGGAACCCTTTCGGATCTCCTAGGTGCGACCATTTCTGGTATTGGCTCTGGAGGTGCGGGAGATTCACCTGGTACTTCGATTGGATCTCGAACCTCTTCGAGTTCTACTATTTTTCCTTTTCTATCAAGTAGAAATTCCCTTTCCATAAAGGTGGCATTCCTGGAAACAAACACTTTTGTTTCGCTGGGATAGTAGAAGTAGTATCCAATGGAATTCTTTGGATACCCAATTAAGTAGCATAAGATGGATCTCGTATCCAGCTTATCTCCCACTGTCTGCTTCACGTAAGCAGGACATCCCCAAATCCTCATGAATGAGTACTTGGGTGGTTTGCCCATCCATATCTCATATGGAGTCTTATCCACTGCCTTGGTGTGGACATTGTTCAACAACATTACCACCGTTTCGAGCGCATAGCCCCAAAACGAGGTAGGAAGTTCAGTGAAGCTCATCATAGATCGAACCATGTCCAACAAGGTCCGATTACGATGCTCCGCTACACCATTTTATAAGCAGTAATACTGAAAAGGAAAAAAGACATGCATCACTAACTATATATAAAATAAACGCTAAGACATAAAACATGGTCGTTAAGTTTTATGAATTACCCTCCCACTATTTTAACGATTTCACCACCCTCTAATGAAATCGAGAAAACAGGTTTCTTTAGTGGGCACACGGAGCCCAATCAAGCGATCATGGACCCGAATAATATCAGCCATCCATGACCCCCCGCTTCATCAAGTACAAGTACCCATACCTAGAGTGATCGTCGGTAAAAGGTGATGAAGTATGTGTGACCGTATTTAGTACCAATACTAAACGGGCCTCACACATCAGTATGGATCAAATCCAATAGGCCTTGAGCACGCTCACCCTTGCCCTTGAAGGGTTGCTTAGTCATCTTTCCCTTAAGACAAGACTCACAAGTGGGTAGGGAGTTAATGTCTGACAGATCAAACATGTCACTCCTAACTAACTTGTTCATACTACTTATAGAAACATGACCTAGCCTAGCGTTCCAAAGTTGTGCTGGGTTTAAGCTATCGTATTTCCTTTTAATCGTTGTTGTATGTGCTTCGACATCGCGAGTTGGAACGTCTTTTAATTTTAAAGGTGTATAAATCGTTTTCGCGTTCCCCAAATCCAATCAAACATTCATTCTTGTAAATATTGCAAATCGAATTAGCAAACATACAAGAATATCCATCACTATCAAGCATAGAAACAGAAATAATGTTCTTTATTAATTCGGGAACAAGCAAAATGTTTCTCAATAACAACTTAAAATCAGAAGACAGAAATAAATAAACATCTCCTATAGCTACTGCAGCAACTCTTGCTCCATTGCCAAGCCTCAAGTAGGTCTCACCCTCTCTAAGACGTCGGCTTCTTGTCATCACCTGCAAATCATTGCAGATATGAGATCCACATCCGGTATCAAGTACCCAAGAAGTCGAATTAAGAGACATATTTATTTCGATATAGAACATACCTTTCGCAGTTCGCAACTGCTCGAGGTACTCCTTGTAGTTCCTCCTCCAATGCCCAGGCTTGTGGCAGTGGTGGCAAACATCCTCGCTCTTGTTTGGCTTGGAAGCCTTTGCCTTTGGCTTCTTGGTGGGCTTTCCCTCCTTCGCAGGGGCAGAATGCTTCTTGCCCTTACGTTTGGCCCCTTCTTCGCAGAAGTGCCCATAAGGAGGACGGGTTTGTCCTTCTTTATGGTTCCTTCGAGTACGACAAGCATGTTAACCACCTCTTCAAGGGTGGCTGCCAGCTTGTTCATGTTGAAGTTGACCACAAAGGGGTCAAATGCAGCGGGTAGTGAGAGGAGAAGTACATCCACCGACAGCTCGTGTGGAAGTGCGATATCAAGGCCCGACAGCTTTTCAACGAGCCCAATCATACGAACCACATGCTTGCGGACCGAAGTCCCATCGCGCATGCGGCTCGTCATAAGCTCCTTGACAGCCGTGAACCTCTCACGTCGAGAGTTCTCCCCGTACAGCTCTTTGAGATGAAAAAGTATGTCAGCAGCATACTTCGTCTTCTCAAAACGCCATTTCATCTCATTTGACATCGATGCCATCACATAGCACCGAGCTTTAACCTCGTCCATGCTTGCGGACCGAAGTCCCATCGCGCATGCGGCTCGTCATAAGCTCCTTGACAGCCGTGAACCTCTCACGTCGAGAGTTCTCCCCGTACAGTTCTTTGAGATGAAAAAGTATGTCAGCAGCATACTTTGTCTTCTCAAAGCGCCGTTGCATTTCATTGGACATCGACGCCATCACATAGCATCGAGCTTTAACCGCGTCGTCCCTCCATTGTTTAAGCGTAATCA
>KQ990566.1:173231-216028 GCA_001598015.1 Dorcoceras hygrometricum | reverse complement strand
TATAGCACATGTGTTTAAAATTAGTGCTCGTTCAAGAACAACCTGCTCTGATACCAATTGTTGGTCCCTGTTTTTTGAATAAGGATCAAAAAGATAGCGAGCGCTGATTTGACAAACAGTAAAAATTTTGCGCTGCTATAAACGAGCTGCAATAGCTCAATGTTCTTGAACATCTAAAAACACAAGAGCACCGGAGACAGATCTGGTATGATTTAAAAATCATGCAGAAAATACCATAACTGAATCCTAATATTTTAAAACGAACTCAAACAGATTTATGTACAACATAAATCTGTTCGAGACTTACTGTGCTTGTGTGCTGAACTGTATGCGTGCTAAGATAAATGCTGAACTGTGAACATGCGTGCTGAATGCAAGTGCTGAACCGTTATGCGATGCTAAAGTAAATATGCAGGTGCTGAATGAATAAAAGAATACGATACGATACACAGCAGATTTGTTTCTGGAAGATCGGACCTCAATGTCCTACATCTCCCCTTATTCCACCTTGGAAGAATCAACTAGAAGATTTGATCTTACAACTCGTGTACAGACCCGATCCCACAACCAGCAGCTGTGAGAACTCCTAGACTCCACAAATGCACACCAGCCGCAACTATGTGACTAACTACATACACATGAGTTTTATGTCATCGTGATTGGACGGGACCTGTGTTGGAAAGGTTTTGAGATTCATTCACCAATGGATGTGAATGAATCTCTGTGTGTGAGATTGTTACAATGAAGCTCTCAACTCTCTGTTTCTCACACACTAGGGAAATTGCTCTACACAAGCTAATTCTAGCTCCACTGTCAACTGCGATTAATCTCTCTTTAGTATGATAGTTGACAGCTTCACTTCAGATTCATTTTCCCTCTCCTGGTGCACTGTGCAAATTAACGTATTTTCTGCGACAGCCTCACAGCGACCAACTTTCTCACCCACATCTTCAATGGCGCTTCCTTTGTATATAAAGCCTCTGTACAATTTCAATCCGTTGGACACAACATTCTTCCCGTTCAAATGTGTCTTGTAAAGTACCGACAGGGAATAGTCCTTGTGTCCTTTCTTTTGAAGGCTTCTTTTCGTTTTCGCCATTTTAATTAAGCTTAGCAGTTGACATCCAGCTCTCGTAAATCATCAACTGCTTCGCTGCTGATTCATGTCTACTACTGCTTTGCACTTCTGATGAATTCTTTGTCGACTGGATACTTTGCGCCTGGTTGCAACGCTTCGCTAATTCTGTCTTTTCTTGCGTCTGGGATGTCTACTACTGCTTTGCACTTCTGATGAATTCTTTGTCGACTGGATACTTTGCGCCTGGTTGCAACGCTTCGCTAATTCTGCTTTTCTTGCGTCTGGGATTCCATGTCGACTGGATATGCAA
Organism: Dorcoceras hygrometricum; assembly: GCA_001598015.1. Taxonomy (NCBI): domain Eukaryota; kingdom Viridiplantae; phylum Streptophyta; class Magnoliopsida; order Lamiales; family Gesneriaceae; genus Dorcoceras; species Dorcoceras hygrometricum. The sequence continues at coordinate 214,640 of KQ990566.1, read as the reverse complement.
TAGCACTGAAGCTCGCGACTGGATCCACTATAGCTCGCGACTGGTACATCATCTTGCGACTGGATGCACAAGCTACTGCTGGTTACTCTTGAGAGTTGTACCTGCTGATTTTACTCATCGCAAAGAGCATCTGTTGAATCCTTAGCGTGAAGGCAAAACGCTGTCGTATCAACTTATTCGAACGACATCGTTTTTCTATCGCTAACTCCAAGTAGCATCTGCTGGTGAACAGTAGCTTGCGACTTGAAAATTCTTCCTGTACGACGTCGCTTCATCTCTTGCGCTTCTCTACACAACTGCTGATAGCTTTTAGCTTCCTGCTGATTGTGATGTCACTGCTGATTCTTCGTAAGTCCAAGACGCCGTCGTTTCTTCTACAATGAAACGTTGTCGTTTTGCAATCCTTAGCAAAACACGTTATCTATCAAACGCTTGCGCCTGCTGGTTTCTCTTAGAACTTCACCTGCTGAACTCTAACCATCTGCTGAATATGATAACGTCACTGATGACGTCATCATCGCTAAACCATCTGCTGATTCTTTAGCACGACGTCGCTTTCTTCACTGTTACATTTGCTGTTGTCAGCTTCTTGTTCAACATTGCTCATCAGCTGTCAACAGCTTCTTGAATAGCGACTGTCAACAGATTCGTCAACAGTAATTAGAATCGCGACTGCTAACAGATTCGTCAACAGTAATATGAATCGCGACTGCTAACAGATTCGTCAACAGTAATATGAATCGCGACTACTAATAGATTCGTCAACAGTAATATGAATCGCGACTGCTAATAGATTCGTCAACAGTAATATGAATCGCGACTGGAATCTTCTTCTATGATCTATTTCTCCAGAAGACTTCTCAATTCCTGTTCCAGCTGGTTCAACTTGGCCTCCGCCTGATTTCGAACACCTGACTTAACTTTGGACGTCTCCATTGCTAATCCAGTTGCCGTATACAATGATGAACTGAACCAGCTGCTGAACTTAATCTTTTCAAACCATCAGCTGGACAAATTTAGCTGCTTATCTTCTTTGCGCAATATGCTTCTTCCTGCTGATATCTGCACACTCCGTAGCATTGTTAGAAACACAATAACAGGTTTTGTGTAATTCAAAACTTAATCAGGATCTGTCAAAACAGATCCATCAGTGCCTGCAAGGACCATTTGGTCGTGGTTAGCGTACAGTACGGTCCTTTCAATCCATATATCCCGATCAGATCAACAACCATTGGTAAATCGAGAGTCGCTATAGATCCGATAGCTATGCATACATCTTGGAGATCGAATACTGACATCACGAGTGTAACTAGGTAAACCCATTACCTAAAACACTTCTAGTACTCTGGCCAGAGATTTATACACTATTATCCCCTCAGATAGCATAGGATATCCACGCATGTTTTCATGATAGCCGTCATACCCACTATCACATCTAACATACACTATAGTGCATTCTAGGTCTTTACTCAACGCAATTGTTAATCATCATACAACACAATGAAAGTAAAGAATGCCATAAATAAATGCGAATATCATATATAAAGATCGTTTCATACAAGAGTCTATGAACCCACACGCCACAAGTTGGCTAGTTGGGCATCTACTCTAACAACAAGATCTGTCATTTTGTAAACGTTTTAAAAGCCGAATCAGTTGGTCAGCGGTATCAGATTTTGATTTTAAAAACAGCACCCAAGTGAATTTTGTAAAATCATCAACAACAACTAGAGTGTTGTTCGTTCCCCCTAAGCTCGTTACGAGAATAGGACCAAAAAGATCCATATGTAAAAGCTCTAAGCTTCGGGAAGAACGTTTACCTCCTTTCTTTTAAAAGTGGAACGAATTTGTTTACCAAGATGACATCCCGAACAGATCTTGTCCTTTGAAAAACTTGATTTTTGGTATACCAGAAACCAGTGCATGCTGACTCAATTTGGTAAGTGTTTTAAAGTTCAAATTATTCATTCGCTGATTCCACAACCAACTCTTGGAGGAGTCAGCTGCAAGGCAGATCTGTTCAGATCCCATTTGCTCTGACCAATCGATAATGGTATTCCCTGATCTTGTACCTACAAATACAGTCAGACCATTTGGACTCTGAACTATGCATGTGTGTTGTTGAAAGTTAACTATGTAACCCTATGACATAACTGACTTATGCTAATCAAATTATAGCGCAAATTGTCAACGATTAAGACAACAGATATTGAAAAGTTACCGTGGGTAAGCTTACCCTTACCCATGGTGTTACCATGTGTGTTATCACCAAAAACGATCTTCGCTCCTTTGTGAGGAATCACATATGTTAGTAGCTTTGGCTTTCCAGTCATGTGTCGTGCACATCCGCTATCAAGGTATCATATAATTGACTCATCTCCAGCCTTGTGCCTGTTGTCCTGCAAACAAGGAAACAAATTTTGGTACCCAATTTACTTGGGTCCAGATCAGATTACCCCTTTCGGGACCCATACTTGAATTACCTTAACAGATTTCCCAGTATGAAAGTCCATAAGGGTGTGTGCAGAAATATGGTGAGATCTGTTGAGCTTTGGTTTGGTAATTTGACCATTCAGATCTCTTCGGGGCTGAACCTTTCTCCATTCAGATTTAACCTTCTGAGAACCACGTCTTTGTTGGTTCTGAACAAGCGACTTGGATCCAGCTTTTGCTTTTTCCTTGTCAAGTCTGTTCTTTAGCCAACTAGACATAGAGTTCTCAGGTCTGACACAGCCAATACCAGATTTCCCTTTCTGATTCAGTTACCCCGAGATCTGGTCATCATACCGTACTGACTCGCATGTATCATGTATCACACTGGTTTTGACCAAATTCATCTTTTTGAATTTGTCATATACCAGATTTGATTGAGTACAGGTGTCTCAGTAGCTGCTTTCACCAGCATTGAAACCTAAGCCAGATTTGTCATTAAGTGGCTTTTGAGTCTCATGCAACTTACGTAGAGAGACAGAAGACTGGGTCCAGGAGCTCATTACCAAATTTAACCTTTCGTTTTCTGATTCGAGCTCACAGGATCTAAACTCAACAATTCATTCTCAGTCTTCAGCTTACTCAACTCGATTTGTAAACTGTCAGTTTCACCAAGTTGAAAGGTGCTTGGTTCCACTGAGCTATTTCTCAAATCCATGTTTTCAGCTTTGACTTCCTCGAATGTTTGAGAAAGCTTCTTGTACTCATGGATCATTTCATTAAGTGCGTTGATTAGGTCCCCTCATGTGAATTCAGTGTTTGAGAAATCAAATACCTCGTCATAAGAAGGTTGATTAGCCATTAGGAAATGAACTTCCTCCTGTTCACTATCGCTTGATGAAGAGCTACTGGATGAAGAATCGGAATCTGAATCGGCCCAGTTTTTGTTGCTTTCTTCTGCAACAAGCACTTTTCTATCTTCTTTCTGTTTGGGCCTTTTGTCAGATCTTGTCCTCATCCTTCTTTATTTTGATCTTTCCTTGGATCTATCTTCCTTCTTCTCATCTATTTTAGGTCTGTCCTCCTTCTTTGGCCTATTACAATCTGTAGCAAAGTGACCTGGATGACCACAGTTTTAACAATTCATATCAGTTGATAATTTTTCAGATTTGTTAGCATTATTGTAAGAGAAACAAGGGTTATAGGATCTTCTCAGAAATTTCCCAAACTTCTTGACGAAGAGGGACATTGCATCATTGCCGAGTTGTTCGGTAGATTTGATCGGTGTGCTTTGTTTAGATATCGTTGCCGCTAAAGCTTTAGTTGGTTGAGATGTCGACGGTCCTGCCTCAGATCTTGTTTCTCATTCAAACTCATACGCCTTCAAATTCGTGAACAGATCATGAAGCTCCAATTTGTTTAGGTCCTTAGACTCTCGCATAGCCATCGTCTTTACATCCCACTCCCTGGGCAGAGCTCGCATCACTTTAAGTGCCAACTCTCGATTGCTGTATTCCTTGCCCAAACTTGTAAGCTCTATCACCATAGCACTGAAGCGCTCATCGAACTCACCCATGGTCTCTCCATCTCCATCTTCATTGACTCATACTTCTGCTGTGCAACCGTAAGCTTATCTACTTGGTCTCATCATTTTCCTCACAGATTTGAATCAGCTTCTCCCAAATCTCCTTCGCTGTGGAACATTTTTTGATTTTGCTGAACATGTTTTTATCCAGCGTCTTATACAGAATATCTCGGGCCACATTTTCCAAGTTTTATTTCTTCTTCTCCTCAGTTGTGTATTCATATCTTCTCTTTTCTACCCATTCTGGTGCTCCAGCAGATATGGCTATAACAGTGTTTGCCTTCATTATCTTTATGGGTAATCACTAACCACATATCATCATCTTGTGATGCCAAGTGCGCTTGCATCCTTATCTTCCAATCATCACAGTCTTCCTTCAAAAACATAGTAATTTTGTTGTGTGAGTTAGACATATTGATATATATAAAGCGTAAATGACAGACTGTTCAATAACAGAGATGCGCAGGCTCTGATACCAATTGATAGGATCAATATGAATTGAAAACAGGTTTAGGAGTTCAGAAGGGGGGGGTTGAATGAACTCCTAGGATTTTAATTTTCGAAACCTTAAAACAAATTTTACAAGCGCCATGCTAAACTCAGATCTGTGTTACCAGATCTGAGGTATCTCAGTTCCAAATTTGATTTCTCGACTAACAGTAGTTGTGCGGAAATAAGCCAATTAATCATTGAACAGTGCAAATGTAAATAAATGCGATAAGTAAAAATATGGAGTTCAGATATTTGTTTCTAGAAGTTCGGATATCAAATCCTACGTCTCCCCTTCTTCCTTTGCAGGAAGGTTCCACTAGAAGAATTTGATGCACACAGCTTCTGTCTACACCCAATCACCGAGCCTCGCTCAAGATGAACTCCTAGAAATCTCCAACTAACACAGATACAACTGCTGAAATACAAATAACTTGATTTTTAGAACTGCTTCACACAGCAAGTTCGTTACAGACTCAAAGATGAATATTACAATGAAATACGATGCTATTGAGTACTATAGATCTTCTGGTTCTTTTATCAACAAGAACTGTTTACAAATGTAAAACAGAAGATAACTCGAAGGTTAAGAACTATGAAGGCTAAAATTGAATGTTCTTCGAGTTGTAGTACTGTACTTGGAATATTTTTGCGATGAAAGGTTCCAGTAAGTATTTGAGAGCTTTTTAACGACAAAGAATAAGCGTTGTGAATCACTGATAGCGGAGAGGAGCAGAAGACTTCTTCATTTGAATTCTTCAGCCTTTTATACTCTTTGTCTTCAACGGTCAATAAATGTAGCCAGTATAGATAAGCTCCTTCGCATATCTTCATCGTATTATAGCATTTAATGCTCCATTAATGTCATACAAATGGTAAATTGCGCTTGTCAGGACTAAATTGACTTACATAACAAAGCTGGTAATCATCGTATCAAGCACTCTGTGTACTGTGAAATTTTACCCAAAATAGCTCTGATCTTGTCTCCTTAATTTTACGATGAAAAAGATCCATATGTAAAAGCTCTAAGATTCGGGAAGAACGAATACCGCTTTTCTTTTTAAAAGTAGAACGAATCTGTTTTCCCAGTTGACATGCAGAACAGATCTTGTCCTTTGAAAAATTTATTTTGGGAATACCAGAAACCAATTCAAGCAATTTGGAAAGTGTTTTGAAATTCAGATGATTCATTCTTTGATGCCACAGCCAGCTCTTGGAAGAGTCAGCTGCTAGGCAAATCTGTTCAGATCCCAGATGCTCTGACCAGTTCATAATGTAGGTATTCCCAGATTTGTTTTCTACTAACACTGTAATCCCATCTGGATTTTAAACTGTGCACGTGTGCTTTTTAAAGTTAACTGTGTAACAATTGTCACACAGCTGACTTATACTAATCATATTATAGCACAAATTTTCAACAACTAAAATATCATTAATTGAAAGATTACCATGGGTAAGCTTACCCTTACCCACAGTGTTACCGTGAGAATTGTCGCCAAATACAATTTTGGGTCCTCCGTGTGGCGTCAGATATGATAATAGCTTTGAGTTTCCAGTCATGTGCCTTGCACAGCCGCTGTCCAGATACCAAATGCTTAATTCCTCTAAATCTCTGTACCTGTTATCCTGCAATCATGAAAATAAACTTTTGGTATCCAATTTTACTTGGGTCCAGATCGGATTATCCCTTTCGGGACCCATACTTGAATTACATTAACAGTTTTCCCAGTATGGATATCCACTAGGGTTCGTGCAGAAATCTTATGTGATCTGTTGAGATTTGGCTTCGCACTTTGACCATTCAGATCTTTCTTGGGCCGAACCTTTACCCATACAGATTTGGCCTTCTTTGAACCACGCCTTTGCTGGTTCGGAACAGACGACTTAGGTCCAGCTTTCACTTTGTTCTTCTCAAGTCTGTTCGTTAGCCAGCTGGGCTTAGAGTTCTCAGGCTTGGTATAACGAATACCACTTTTGCCCTTATGGTTCAGCTGTCATGAGATCTAATCATCGTACTTAACCGACTCACATACATCATGTATCACACTGGCTTTGACAAAATTCATTTTCTTGAACTTGTCACCACACAGATCTGACTTAGTACTCGTTCCCTCAGAGCTGCTTTCACCAAAACATAAACCTAAGCCAGATTTATCATTTAACGGCTTCTGGGTCTCTGCAGTTTGACTAAGGAAACAGAAGACTTAGTCCAGGAGCTCATCACTTGAATTAATCTCATTTTCAGATGAGAGCTCACAGTACTTAGTTCTCAAAAGATCATTTTCGATCTTCAGCTTACTCAACTCTGTTTGTAAACTGTCAGTATCCTCAAGTTGAGCAGTGCTTGATTGAACTGAACTATTTTTCAAGCATCCGTTTTCATCTTTGGTTTCCTCGAATGTTTCAGACAGCTTTCGGTACTCATGGACCATTTCGTTGAGTGCATTGATGAGTTCCTCTCGTGTAAATTCACTGTTGGAAAAGCCAAATACCTCATCATCCGTAGATTGGTTGGCCATCAAGAAGTGGACATATTCTTGCTCACACTCGTAGGAAGAACTGCTTGATGTTGTCTCCGAGTCTGAGTCTGCCCAGTTCTTGTTGCTCTCCTATGCAACAAGTACATTTTGATCATTCTTTTTGTTGGGCCTCTTCTCAAATCTGTTACGCCTTCTTTCTGTGGACCTTTCTTCGGATCGCTATGTGGACCTCTTCTCATCTTTCTTGGGCCTGTTGCAATCTGCTGCGAAATGCCCTGGTTGACCACAATTATAACAATTTAGATCAGTAGAGATCTTTTCAGATTTGTGTGCATTGTTATAAGAAAAAGAAGGGTTTTGAGTTCTTCTCATAAATTTCCCAAACCTCACGAAGAGGGACATGACGTCGTTGCTTAGTTGCTCTGCTGTCTTGCTAGGTGAGCACTGTTCAGATGTTGTTGCAGCAAGAGCTTTAGTAGGTTGTGATGTTGATGGCGCCTCAGATCTGGTCTCCAGCTCAAACTCGTAGGCTATCAGTTAGCAAACAGATCGTGGAGCTCAAACTTGTTAGATCCTTGGATTCTCGCATCGCCATTGTTTTTACATCCCACTCCCTCGGCAGTGCTCTCATCACCTTGAGGGCTAGCTCTCTGTTACTGTACTCTTTACCAAGACAAGTAAGCTCGATCACAATAGCACTGAATCTCTCATCAAATTCCTCCATGGTCTCTCCCTATCGCATCTTTATCGACTCATATTTCTGTTGGGAAACATTCAGCTTGTTCTCTTTGATTTTGTCATTGCCTTCGCAGATTTGAGTTAACTTCTCCCAGATCTCCTTGGCAGTAGCACATGTCTTAATCTTGCTGAACATATTCTTATCCAGTGTCTTATAAAGAATGTCCTTCGCCACATTACCCAAGTTCGCCTTTTTCTTATCTTCTGGTGTATACTCCATTCTTGTTTTCTCAATCCACTGTGGAGCACCAGCTGTAATTGTCATCGCCGTATTAGCCTTCATTATCTTCATGGGTCCATCTGTAATGACAAACCACATGTCATCATCGTGTGCTGATTTCTCGACTAACAGTAGTTGTGCGGAAATAAGCCAATTAATCATTGAACAGTGCAAATGTAAATAAATGCGATAAGTAAAAGTATAGAGTTCAGAGATTTGTTTCTGGAAGTTCGGATATCAAATACTACGTCTCCCCTTCTTCCTTTGCAGGAAGGTTCCACTAGAAAAATTTGATGCACACTGCTTCTGTCTACACCCAATCACCGATCCTCGCTCAAGATGAACTCCTAGCAATCTCCAACTAACACAGATACAACTGCTGAAATACAAATAACTTGATTTTTCGAACTGCTTCACACAGCAAGTTCGTTACAGACTCAAAGATGAATATTACAATGAAATACGATGCTATTGAGTACTGTAGATCTTCTGGTTCTTTTATCAACAAGAACTGTTTACAAATGTAAACCAGAAGATAACTCAAAGGTTAAGAACTATGAAGGCTAAACTTAAATGTTCTTCGAGTTGTTGTACTGGATTTGGAATATTTTTGCGATGAAAGGTTCCAGTAAGTATTTGAGAGCTTTTTTATGACAAAGAATAAGCGCTGTGAATCACTGATAGCGGAGAGGAGCAGAAGACTTCTTCATTTGAATTCTTTAGCCTTTTATACTCTTTGTCTTCAACGGTCAATAAATGTAGCCAGTAGAGATAAGCTCCTTCGCATATCTTCATCGTATCATAGCATTTAATGCTCCATTAATGTCATACAAAAGGTAAACTGCGTTTTTCAGGGATAAATTGACTTACGTACCAAAGCTGGTAATCATTGTATCAAGCACTCTGCGTACTGTGCAATTTTACCCAAAATAGCTCTGATCTTGTCTCCTTAGTTCCAGGCATTTAAACGATTAAATCATGACCGTTGATTCTACTCAAATAATCCTTTTAAAACATCTGGAATGGTTCGAGGCTCACTTCTGTTTTGATAGAGAAGTCTGAAATATTTTCCTTTCGAGAAGTGCTATAGACTCTCTTTTCGTTTTGCCATCATATCTGAAATATCTCCGTAACCTTGTCAAAACTGAAATGCTAGAGACATCTGAAAGTACACTGTTCTTAAGTCTGATTAAAACAATTCTGATAACCTCAAATCTGATGAACGCTGCTTGTTCTGTAACGGTATCTAAAATGCTGATATCTGAAGTAACTTGAGTAGAATCTGTTTATGCTCTCAAATCTGAATAATGACTCAGTATAACGGAATCTGTTACTGAGACATCTGAATCAAGTCTGAATCTACTTTTCTATAAAACAGATCTCTTACTGTAGCTTCTAAATCAAGTATGAGTCTCTTAAAATCTGAAATACTGTCCCAATAACTGATGAAAGCGATTACTCAAATAACCCGATATCTTGAGAACTTAACTCTGAATTCCTCAACTCGATAACTGAATACTTGACTCGATATCTGAACAATACCCAAATAGTCAACTCAGATGTCAACGCAACTTAACTCAGAACTCCCAAATCTGAAATCTTCAATACAATTGTATGATGTCACGGAATCTGAAATTTTCAATTCTCTTGTCCTCTGCGAATACTTATGTCCAGTTTTCAGTCTTATTTTGTTATCACCAAAACTTATAAATTTTATCTTAACATCCTCCTTAGTTTATTGTGAGAAGTATAAATATTGAATATATAAGCGCAAAGATCAGACTGTTCAATAACCGGGAGTGCAGGCTCTGATACCAATTGATAGGATCAATGGAATCGAAAATATAGTTTAAAATGAGCTTAGGAGTTCAGAAGGGGTGGGGGTTGAATGAACTCCTTAGATTTTATTTTTCGAAACCTTAAAACTGTTTTTACAAGCCTCGCTTAACTTAGATCTGAGTGACCAGATCTGAGGCTCTCAGTCCAAATCTGTTTTATCGATTAGCAAATATTGTGTGGAAAAAAACCGATTAAACAGTGAACAGTTAACAGTAAATATGATGCAAGTAAGTAAAAGATAGAGTCAAGAATTTGTTTCTGGAAGTTGGATCTTAAATCCTACGTCTCCCCTTCTTCCTTTTCAGGAAGGTTCCACTAGAAGATTTGATGTGTACATCTTCTGTAGACACCCGATCACTTGAGCCTTGCCCACAGTGAACTCCTAGCAACTCCTAATACAAGGCAGAACACACTGCTGTTTACAATGAAATGATTTTCGAACTGCTTCACACAGCATATTCGTTACAGACTCTAATCTGATTTTACAAAGAAAGCGATACAATAGAGTTCTGTAAATCTTCTGGCTTCTTTACAAGGAAACTTGTTTACAAATGTAAACCAGAAGATATCTCGAAGATTATCTCTGATAAAGAAATGAAGGAATGTTCTTCGATATGGTATAAGCTGGTATGTCGAAAGACTGTGAAAATAAACTTTGAAAAACCAGCGACTGAGAGAATGATAGACGAGAGCGTGAAGTGTCCAGAGCTTCTCCGTTTGAATTTCTTGAGCTATTTATACATCTCCATCCTCAACGGTCATAAATGAGCCAGTAGAAGCACACCTTGTTTACATGTCTTTGTATCAATGCATTAAATGCTCCATTAATACTATGCAAAGGTCAGTCTAAAGTTGTCAGAGCTTATTTGACTTTAATACCCAAAATAGGTAAACATCGAATAGACCAACTCTGCGTCCTGCAAAGTATTCTCCAAATAGCTCTGAACTGAGTCTCTTTCAACCACTTTGTCTAACAGGCTTTGTGCGATTGAATCTCGATCGTTGATTCCTCTGGAATTTATAGCTGTTAAAATCCGAAGCTCAAATCTGTTTCGGCACTGAGACCTGAAATCTGCTCTCAAATATAAAATCTTATCTTCCCCCTTTAACTTCAACACAACTGTATACTGTCAGATCTGAGTTCTCTTCTTTACGAGTCTTCCTCCTTTTCTTTAACAATATATTCAGATCTTAAATTCCCTTGTTGTCTAATAACATCTTATGATCTGAAATTTCTTTTCTTTACACATCACGTCAGCTGTTATCTCTATTCATATCTAAAAAACCTGTTCTGATCTGAATCTCCATTTCTGAAATCTGAACAAATAACCTTTGAACTGAAACTGATATATAACCTGATCTGAATGCTCTCATATGTTCTGATAAGATAACTTCCTTGTTATATATACTGTTCCCAATTTCTCATATCTGAAACGAAGCCTCTGTACAAAATCTGATAAGCTCTGATCTGAAATACTTCTGAACTGACTCAATACGCTCTGATCTGATATAGTCATCTTGATAGCATGACGTCCAGATCTGAAATTCCTACTATCCCAAAAGCTCGATTACTTAAGATCCATATCTTAGTCTTAGGTTCAGTTCTTAGTCTTGTTTTCGTTATTATCAAAACTCATAAAATTTTATCTTAACAGTTCAAATCTGAAAAAAGCGTATACTGAGTACTATAATTCAAATCTGCAAACTGTAAACTGGGGAAGCTTGAAAAGCTGAATAATAAAATCTGTTAAATCTGGAAACTTTGAAAGCATAACTGCACATGCTTGAACACATTTACTTGCTTTTAAAAGGAAGAATCTTAAATATTTCTCAGAGTCGTGATTATAAATCACCCTGTGCTCTATTATTATATTAATCGAAATATGTCTTAGACACCTGTACATAGGTCAACATCGTTTGATCAAACTGTCATCCGATATCAGGAACTGGGAATTATTCCCATCTATCTCAATTGAAGGGTATGTAGTTCGTCAACCACAACATGATCCCTTCCGATTTGAAAGGGTCACACTGGTTCGTCAGCCAGCGTCCTCACCCTTTCCATATAGACCATCTGTTATCTATGCCATAATCTCTTAACATTCTGTAAAACTTTCTTTCTTTCTGTACTATCTTTTCTTTCTTTTCTTTAACTTGCTTTCTTACGTTTCTTGATCTGAAACGATTCACTGTGGAGTATGGTTTGATGTTTTAAAGCCCTCTTGATGTTCAAAAAGTATTGGGAATTCAATGGGTTTCAATCGAAGAAAAAAACTCAAATCAGATCTGAGTATGAAAAATATGCAAGCGTACCAGCTTTTGATAGAAAATAAGATCTGGACTGTTTGGTCAACTAAGATTTGGAAAAGTCAACATGACTTAAATGAACAATTCGAATTACGATGATTAAATGAGGTCAACTCAGATTTGGATTATGAAATCAGTCTCACATAAAAAAGTTCCAAAAGAAAGAACAGATTACGAACTCAACATCAGTTTTGGGAAAGAAACATATCACGAATCATGAACAGTTCCGAGAAAAGAATCATTAGCTTGAAATATCAAAGCGTAGAAGGTTTCCTTAATATGAAGAAATAAAAAACATCTAAGGAAAACTCCAGAAACAAGAATGACGAAGCTACTTGTAAGCTACTAAGACAAAATATCAAAGCTGCTCGTAAGCTACTGATAAGCCGCTTTGAAGAATATCCCAGAAAACTCAAGAAGAAACAGGAATGAACATCTTAAAACATTATCGAATAACTTTTCTGAACCAAAATCTCAGCAAACACATACTTTCTTTACATAAAATATTATATCTTCTTTCTGCGTTTGAAAAACATCAAAAACTGTTCTCAAATATTTTAAAACGCATACAAACATGCAACAGAAACAATATATGCTTTCAAGAGTGTAGCAAGAAATAGAGTTTACTTGCCTTTATCTGCGAAAACAATTACAATAAGCGTTTCCAGCCTAGATTAACAAACAACCCGTTCACTTCCGGAGAAAAGTTTTGAAAACTTTGTTCGGTTTTACTTGCAGAGAGCACCGTTTGTGAAAAGTGAAATATTTGAGAATGAAATACGTATGAAGTGTTTGGCAGCTTTTATATGAAATCTGAAATCTAATTATTAAACACGTTTTCTTTCAAAGGTACAAAAATACTTAAAAAGTGCTACTCTAATTTTAACAACAACAAAAGAAAATGCAAACCGAACCATTTTTTGTTTAAAATAGGAATTAAATCAGCTTGCTGAACCGGCTGAACAACTCTTGTAACCGTGCCTCAAATCTGAAAAATCAACTATACGAAAGCTGATTAAAATAGCATTTCAAATAGATCTATAAATTCTTTAAACTTTCTAATTGTGGATTTAAATGTTTCTGGGCATTACAACTTCAGCTTCATTGTTTGTCAAATCAAATAAATTCTCTATTACGGTATTCCTCTTCACACTTTTCATTCCCTTGAAATGACGCTCAAGGAAGGTAGAACCAATTTTAAATTGAGGTTAATAGGTTGCCCGACGCTTGCAAAACCTAACATGGTCGAGAACTTGCTTGAAGTGAATGGCACCATGGTACTTCCTAAACCAAAGCTGCAAGTCAACCTCAAATCGTTTAAGTATTGCATGGACTCTTGATGTGGTTAGAGAAACCTTTTGGATTTTCAATCAGGGCGCAAGAGGTGAAGCTTCTATTATCTGTTTTTTGTAAATTCTCGAGTTTAGGAACCAATTGATCCTTTACTGATATAAACTTTGTTGGAGAACACCTTGAATGTGCTTCTTTTCCAATTGTTCTATCTTCTCCTGCATTATCATCCATCATTTTCTCATTCTATTTAAAAACATATATAATCATTAATGAGTTCAACAAAGCATAAAAAAAATACAACCGGTCCATATTACTTATATAACAAGCATACAAAATCATAGCTTCGGAGAAACAACTGGCAATAGGACATTGTAATAGACTGGTCAGTATGTACAAGGCAAAAATTAAAGCTCTCTAGGGCAGCGAATGACATACTCAGCCACATGCAATTGTGTTACGATGTTCAAATGCTCATAAAATCTCATTGTTTGCTAAACAAAAAAATCCATTTCGGTAGATGTCATGGCCATTTTTTGGTTTACAATCAAAATTTAATAATTTTACCAGTTCAGCATGCCTCGACCCAGATCAGCACAGCACGCCTCCGGCCTGAATGCTCCGATATGATTGCTCAAGTAACTTACATTTCTCCCCCAGTAAGAGAATGATTTCGTCCTTGGAATCTAAGTAAATACATACACACTAGAAACTAGCAAAAGCCACTACACCCCAGCAACCCGCAAACACCAGTACACACTGGAAGCCCGTAGAAACCAGTACTGTAAAGATCACATGAGAAAACTAGAGCACATGAGTAATCTGATACATTCTCAAACAGATGAGGCCAATCATGTCACATCTTCACCTCTAACTCCTATGTAACTTCTTATCTCCCATGCCGACTTCACTGAACTATTACCAAATTAATTGACTTGTTCCTGAGCTCTTTCTCCTTCCTGTCCAAAATCGAACTGGATATTAACCATAGCTCAAAGTCCGATCTAACTCCACCTCATCGGGTCTCAAAACATGGATAGACACGTGAAACACATCGTGCATAGCAGACAGCTCGGGTGGCAAGTGCAAATGATGCGCAAAAGATCCAATCTACTCAACTATCTCATGCAGTCCGATGTAACGTGGAGCTAACTTTACTTTGAGTCCAAATCTCATCGTGCTTCTAAATAGAAAAACTTGCAGGAACACTTCACCAACCTAAAATTATACAGGCCTACGCCTTTTATTCGTATAACTGGCTTGGCGATCCTGTGTTGCCTTCATCTTAATCTGGATCAGATCAACCTGATCTCTCATTTATTGAACAAAATCAGGTGTTGACAACTGTATTTCTCCAACTTGAGAGTGAGGGAGCTACCCAGGCGGTCTAAATGCTCTCATTGTGAGTACTACTCAAAACACTACTTCACGAGTCAAAACAAAAAATCTCTCAGAACATACAACTAACAACTGCAAAATTACAAATAAGGGCCCAATATGAATTCATATGCTCGATGCCATGACACAAAATGCATCCACATAAATAACAACATACTCAGGTAATATCTGATTTTGGAGTGGAGTCCATTTTGAGCAAGGTGTTCCCTTGGAATCTTGTAGATGGTGTCTACCATTTCAAGAGCTAGATTATTTTAATCTAGTTGGAGTCATCCTCTTGAAGGTTGATAGGTGTAAATATCTAAACACCCTATTGTTGGTTGTTTTTATATAGTATTCTACATGAGTGCTCAACCTTTATTTTTTTTTCTTACGTTGCATTGTTGAGCATGAGCTATCGGTGTACCTTTAGAACGTAGGTCAATCTCATAATATACCGCTCTACCTTGCAATTTATATAACAGAACGTCGATTCTTGGCAGAGGGTACTTGTTCTTCACAGTCTCTTTATTCAACTGTACACATCCTCATCGATCCATTCTTCTTCTTCACGAAAAGAATTGGAGCTGTGACATACTCGGTCTAATGAAACCCTTCTCCAGAAGGTCAAGAAAATGATCATTGAGTTCTCTCAACTCTGCTGGAACAAACCGGTATGGTGATCTCGAAATTGGGGCTGTCCCTGGCACCAACAAAATACTAAATTCGATCTCCCTTCTCAGAGGGAAACCTGGAGTCTCATCCGAAAAACATATGTGAACTCTCGAGCAACAGGAATATCACCAAGCTCCAAACAAGGTTCAGGTGGCACGTCTGAGGCATAGATCATGAACCCAGAGTTCTCTAGTGACAACTGTTAGAGTAGGTGCCCAGCTATCCCACTTGTGACATGTGGGTTTTATTTTGTTTACTCCATGTAAAACGATCTTTACTTATGAATTTCACATTCTTTTATGGAATTTTTTTATCTTCATTATTATGATTACAAACTTGTTGGATAAAGACCTTGAATGCACTATAGTGTATGTTAGATGTTGTGAGATTTGAATCACTAATATTTTATTTGGAAAATTAATCGGGCGTTGGATTAGACTTGAAGAAGAGCTAGTTGATTTGTGCGTGAAATAGCTCTGATCTGGTTCGTAGAATGGTCAAATCTGGTTGGTTGAGTGCTCAAGAATCGTGCGTGAGTTATTCTGGGAGCACGAATTTAAATATTTGGAGTTATAGTGGAGCAATGTCGTTCAGGGAGAAACCAGATTCAAGGGTGAAATATGGTAGTACTGTATAGATCGGTCGATTCGTGGTTTTAGGGTAAACCGGTGCGGTTCGTGAGTATCGGCCGAGGCAAGATCTGAATGAGTGTGAGCTGGTCGTTCAGATCTGGGCCGTGATGCGACGCCGTTTAGCGATACATGTTTATGAACTCGCTGGATTGTTGTACAATGTCGTTTAGAGGAACCAGTTGAGATATGAGATCGGGTTCTTTGAGATGGTTGGTTACAGGAGCTGGATTGTGGTGCGACGCCGTTTTGAGAAACCAAATCTGGTGCGAGATGGTCTCTTTGAGCGTATTCATATGCGACGTCATTTTGGTAGTAGCGCGCTGGTATAGCGTATGGTCCAGATCTGGACTAATTCTCAAATCTGAGTTGGTATCAGTTGTGAGCTCTGTTTTATCGGTAACTACTGTTCATCAGATTTGGGATATTTAAGTTATATTTATAGAGGACTTCGACTGTGGTCTTGCATTTATTTTCCCAACACTTAGAAGATATTCCTCTCGAGAATTCGATACTCCAGTTCGTCTTAGAACCCTAATTACTGTTCATCATAGCTGATTCCCTCCGATTCCCGGCGGTGGACGATGCAACTTCGAGCAAGGGTGGTAGCATTGAGTTCCTCTTGCCAAGATCGTTCTTTCCATACCTCCTTTTGAGAGCTTTGAGCTACTGGAATTAGAACGTGAAGAAGCTACAGTGCGTTGTTGTTTGTATTCTGGCAGATTTAGTTCTTCTGTTCAGGTAGTGCTTTGAGTGTGAGACCTGAAATTGTAATAAAGATTATTTGTTGGATTGATCAGTTTTTGAAGAATTCTGGGTGTTCGTAATTCTTTTTGGAGGTTTCGTTTGCATTTTCGGGTCAGAAATCACATTTAGAGCAATTCTGGAAATTTTGGAATTTTCGAGTTTGAAATCTGGTTTTGCGAGAAATCTGTATTGTTGGTGAAATTTGTTCGCATTTCGGGAAATCTGGACGTTTGATGTTGCGGCGTGTTTTGTAGCGAGAGGGTTCAATACGCCGTCGTTTTCATGAGATCTGGATGTCGCGAAGTAGCTGAGATCTGTTGCTCTTGTGTATATGTTGCGCAGCGCGTTTTTATCGTAGACGCCTGTACGTCATCGTTTAGGAGAGATCTGGTATTGCGTTAGCGCTAGGATCTGATTTTGAGATCTGCCCGCGTGTTTTTGTGTTGAGGGAGAAACGATGTCGTTTAGATAAGTTGCTACGGCGTTGTTTGGTGAACGCTTGAGGGAGAAATCTGTTTTGCGAGTTTAGCGTTCGAGAAATCAGATTTTAGCGAGCAGCTTCTAACGCTTTGTATTTCAGATTTCACCAGCGTTTGTGTTTAACGTTTCAGACTTCACCGGGGTTTTGGAGCGACGTCGTTTTGGGGTAGAGCTCTTTAACCAGCTGTTGGTTTTCGTTAGGCATTAGCTGTCGCACGATTTTGCACGATGTTTGATCAGCCGTTGGGTCGTTCAGCTGTTGGCAGTTTTTAATGACCGGCTGTTATTTTATCCAGCTGCTGATTTGGGTATATATTTAGCGTCGGCGGATTGTGTCGGTGAACGTTTTATTCAGACTTCTCGTGTGTATATATTGGAAGCTTTGGCCTTCAATTATTTGATCAGATCCCATACTTAGCAAATTTTCTCCCAACCTTTGTTCTTCGCTTCTAACCCTCGGTTACTGTTCACCGTGAGCTTCTCCGCCGAATTCCCGTCGATTCCGGCCACCGTTTGTCACGTTTGAGGTAGCGTTGGACTCCTCTCGTCAAGCTCTTTCATTCCATACCGATTTTGGAGGCTGTAGTTGGCTGGAGCAAAAGCACGAAGTTGCTGTTTTCGTGCGTGTTTTTCGCTGTTTAGGTAGCCGTTAGTTTTAGTTGTTGAAATCTTGTTCCTAGACTTGAATTGAGCTTCCTGTTAAGTTGTATGGTTGAGATTAGTCGCTGGTATTAGTTTATAGATTCTGGCCGTGAGTTGTTGTGTTTGGCCGTGAGTTTTGGTTGGTATTTCCTGAGATCTTGCGTATGTTTAGCAGGTTGGAATCAGGTTTCTCGAGGCTTGGATTGTAGTAATTGTTGTGCAGAATCAGAAATCAAGGTACGGATCTTGAGCTTGAACTCCAGCTTGGTTTAGCGTGGGATTTAATGTGATGGCTGGTGTGCATCGCTGAATTGGAATTTCCGTGAACATTATTGTGTAGTGCTTGCTGTGCATTATGTTTATGCTAGCTGATTTTCTATGTTTGCATACAAGCATGGTTCATGCATAATTCAGCTCTTTCGTGCTTTGTATCTTGGCAGTTTGTGCCTTGTGTATTGTGCTGTTGTTTTCTTACCAGGATGCGAGGGCGAGCGGCGATACCGCACTCTCATCTCCCTGCTGGGTTTGTTAGCCCCTATGCGCCAAGTGGTTAACTACCACAGCTCATAGGTTGGGCAACGACAGGACGAGCTGTTTGATGCATCTGGTATTCGGGTGTGGTGTCAAGGCGAGTGGCTCATTACCACACTTTGAACACACCCTGTGGCCACCGTTTGTTGCAGATTCTTTGGAGCTATGTTTGAGTTCCTTGGCTCCCTTTCGGTTCGTAGCATTCAGCGTTCGTTCTGTGTCTCATGCATAGCATCTTCATTTTATCTTATTGCTTTCCTTTTAGCTGTTTCAGTTGTTCTTCGTACTGGGGTTTGACCCCATGTCCCTCTGGGGCTTGGTGTTTCCTTGTCCTGTTGTGTTTTTCAGGGTCATAGAGCTGATCGAGGAGCTAACCCAGCTGGCGGTGCCCCAGGAGGGCGTTGAGTGTCCCAGTTGCGTATAGCCTATATGTTTGTGTCAGTTTAGTAGCCGGGGAGATGCCCTGTGCTTCGTGGTTGTATTTCAGTGGTGGAGTCTGATACATGTTTATTTGTGTATTGATGCTATACTTGTGTTTCGTAAACTGGGATTCTATTTTAGTATTGTTGTATTTTAAATTATATGTTTTAAACCGTCGGGCCTAAACGTGAAAATTTTACCCACTTTTGATAAGCTTCCGCATATGTTTGGCTTTTTACTCTGTTGTGAGCACGAGGCCTGACATGGAAAGTCCGAACGAGGGTAGTATGATAGATCACCAGGTCACTATCCATCTGCATGCTCAGATCATCACAATGTTCCCTACCAATGAAACATGGTACTTCGGATAGAAGATGCTAGTCTCATGCTCGGGAGGCCTTATCCTCATTTTGACGGTCCAATCGACTAGGAACGAGTTCAGAATACACAGTGACTATTAGATGTGTTTCATGATAGCCATCATATCCATTATCACATCTAACATACACTATGGTGCATTCTAGGTTTTTATCCAACACAATTATTAACATTATAACATAATGAAAATAAAGAACGCCATAATAGAAATGCGTATTTCATAAATAAAGATCATTATACACAAGAGTCAATAAAACCCACACGCCACAAGTTGGCTAGTTGGGCATCTACTCTAACACTTTCAACGTCTACTACTTTGTGTCCAACGGACAAATCTATACGCCAGGCTATAAAACAGAGGCAACTGAATGAAGATAGCTGAGAAGAGCGAAGTCAAAAACAGTGTTGTGCGAACCAAAATGTAAAAGATCAGAAGAACGCACAACACTGAACCCTGGGAAGACAATGAAAAACCAGCTCGCACAGGAGCACTTCCCAGTGTGTGTGAGATTTAATTCTTGAGAGATTGAGTACACACTGTAAATCTCACACACGATTCACTCACATATACTTTGAGAGAGCTGATTAGATTAGCTGAGTGAATTAAATCATATAACTTCCATTGTAGTCTTTGGACAGAGACATTAAACAAGTCTAGTTGTCTTTCGCACTGAGACGTTAAACAAGTGTGTGTTGTCTTTTGCACTGAGAAGTTAAAGAAGTGTGTGTTGTCTTTCGCACTGAGACATTAAAGAAGTGTGTGTAGTCTTTCGCACTGAGACAGTAAAGGGTTCTCGGGCTGGGTTTTGTGGTTTTTGTGGTGGCAAGCATCCTTCTACCCATTGTGTTGGAGTGCAGGGCTCTTGCAACATTTGCGGTCAGTATGGGCATTTTGCTAGAGTGTGTCCGTCTGTGGGATCGCAGCAAGCCGCAGCCCCGTCTCAGGGTCATGGAGGACAGTCTAGGGGTCGTTCCCCTCAGTTTCAGCCGCCCAGGATTGGTGAGACTCCGTTCAGGCTGTTCCAGCAGCCTGGTCCGTCGTGATTCGGACAGTCGTCTCAGCCGTTCTTTTCTGGACCTCAGCATGCTCAGGCCAACGTCATTACTAGGGAACAGGCCGAGGAGACGCCGAGCAGGGTGATCGCAGGTACTTGTCTTGTTTTCGATTTTCCTGCGCATGTGTTGTTTGACACCGGTGCATCGCATTCATTTATTTCTGATTCGTTTGTTGTTGAGAATGGTCTGTGTACCATCCATTTGCGCGATGCTGTTTCTGTTTCTACCCCTGGCGGTGTGAGCATATTTTCCCAGGAGGTTTTGTTAGATGGCGTGTTGCGGTTTGGTGAGCATGTGTTGTTGGCAAATTTGATCCATCTGATGTTGTGGGATTTCGATTGTATTGTTTGGATGGACGTGTTGTCCAATTATAGGGCCTCCGTGGATTGCTTCCATGGGATTGTTCGTTTTAGGCCTTTGTCTGGCGAGAAGTGGGACTTCTACGGCCAGGATTCTCGATCGAAGATCCCGTTAGTCTCAACAATGGAGATTTTCAGTTTGTTGTCCTTAGGGAATGCTGGTTTCATGATCTACGCTCTGGATGCATCTTCTTCTTCTCGTGCGCAGCTCAGCGACATTCTCATGGTGTGACATTTTCCCAATGTGTTTCCGGAGGAGATTCCTGGTTTTCCTCTGAGGCGAGAGATTGACTTCAGCATTGAGCTGGTGCCTGGAACAGCTCCGATTTCTCGTGCCCCGTATCGTTTGGCGCCTTCGGAGTTGAGAGTGGCGTCATTACCTGTATGGCGAGCAATTTGTGGTGTACTCGGACAACAAGAGTTTGCAGTATCTGTTTTCGCAGCCCGATTTGAATATGAGACAGCGTCGTTGGATGGAGCTGCTAAAGGACTTTGATTGCGAGATCAAGTATCAGCCTGGGAAGTCAAACGTAGTGGCCGATGCTTTGAGCAGGAAGGCTAGTGAGATGCTTGCTTCGTTGTATATCTCTAAAGATCAGGAGCATCTTAATACTACTGGTTGGAGATTCTATCCGACTGATGATTGCGTAGTGGTTTCTTATTTCCAAGTGGATCCGCAGATTGTTTCTAGTATTCGAGAAGATCAAAGGATTGATCCTTCCATCCATGAGTTGAAGTTAAAGGTCAGGGCTAGAGAACTTGAAGATTATTCTGTTTCTTCTGATGGTTGCTTGAGGTTTCGTGGCAGGCTGGTTGTGCCTAACCTCATTGATTTGAAGGAGGAGAATGTGAGGATTGAGAATTTGATTAGTGATTAACTGATTTGATTTGGGATAATCACGGGTTTTGTTTGAGGAAATTGCGAAAGGATTGAAGTGTCTGCTGAATTCGAATGTTGTGTTGAATTTTGGAAAATGGCAGCAGCAGGTTACTGTAGCTCGTGCTGGTGAAATTTGGAATCAGCAGATATGGTGACATCAGCGTGACGCGTGAAGATCTGCTGGTTTTGGTGCGAATTGTAGTTGCTGCTGGCAGACATCGCGCGTAGCGTGAGATTTAACGAGGAAGCGACACGTGTTAGTCAACGTTTTGGAATGTTGACTATTAATTTCAGCAGATGCGCAATTTCAAAGGCGTCGAGATGCGTCGTCGTTTTGAGTGATTTCTCACGTTCAGCAGATGATTTGTTTTGGAGAGAAAGCTATTTCCAGCAGATGGTTGTTTTACTTGCGAAGCTTGCTAACTGCTGATTTAGCGCTACGGCGTCGTTTTGTTTAGTAGGAACGGTGTCGTTTTGGAGTGTTTTATTACGAATGAGTATTTGATTTCTTCTGCTGAATTTTACGAAGAAGAAAAGAGGGTTGCTGCTGATTGTCTCCTGCTGATTTCTTTGATTGATTGGTATGAATCAGCAGGTGAGATTTGAAGAGGTATATATAGAAGTGTTGATCGACACTTAGATTATTTTGAGCCAGATATTTCTTATCTCTTCTCTTTTTCCCCAAACCCTCGAATTAGCTACTGTTCACCGAGACATTTTTCCCCTAGATTTCCGTCGTTCTTCGTCGAAGATTTGGGTGTTTTCGGTGGCGCTGAGTTCCTTGTGGAATTCTCTTTCGATTGCTACCCATTAGAAGCTGCCGAACGACCTTGGAGCAGATCGCGAAGGTTGCTGGTTTTTGATCGTGAGTGCTGCCGTGCCCTTTTTGAATTTGTAAGAATGGTCGAGTCATTGCGTATGCCTCGCGGCAGTTGAAACCGCATGAGACTCGTTATCCAGTCCATAATTTGGGGCTAGCAGCCGTGGTATTTGCGCTGAAGATCTGGTGTCATTACCTGTATGGCGAGCAATTTGTCGTGTACTCGAACCACAAAAGTTTGCAGTATCTGTTTTCGCAGCCCGATTTGAATATGAGACAGCGTCGTTGGATGGAGCTGCTAAAGGACTTTGATTGCGAGATCAAGTATCAGCCTGGGAAGTCAAACGTAGTGGCCGATGCTTTGAGTAGGAAGGCTAGTGAGATGCTTGCTTCGTTGTATATCTCTAAAGATCAGGAGCATCTTAATACTACTGGTTGGAGATTCTATCCGACTGATGATTGCGTTGTGGTTTCTTCTTTCCAAGTGGATCCGCATATTGTTTCTAGTATTCGAGCAGATCAAAGGATTGATCCTTCCATCCATGAGTTGAAGTTAAAGGTCAGGGCTAGAGAACTTGAAGATTATTCTGTTTCTTCTGATGGTTGCTTGAGGTTTTGTGGCAGGCTGGTTGTGCCTAACCTCATTGATTTGAAGGAGGAGATCCTTCGGGAAGCGCACTGCAGCAGACATAGTGTTCATCCTGGTGCACGGAAGATGTACCATGCGTTGAAGCCGCACTTCTGGTGGGCTGACCTAAAGAGCGACGTTGCTGGATTCGTTGCTCGATGTTTGAACTGTCAGATGGTAAAGGCCGAGAGGATGAGATTTGGTGGTCTGTTGCAAAGTTTGAAAGTGCCCCAATGGAATTGGGAGCACATAGCTATGGATTTTGTGACGCATCTGCCTCGTTCCAGCAGAGGATGCGATGCTATTTGGGTGGTTATCGACCAGTTGTCGAAGTCTGCACATTTTATTCCCTATGGTATGACCTTTTCTCTGAAGAAATTGGTGAGACTGTACATGGATTTCGTGGTTAGATTGCACGGTGTTCCTGTTTCGATCGTCTCAGACCAGGATCCAAGGTTTACTTCCAGGTTTTGGAAGAGTTTGCAAGTAGCTTTGGGTACCAGATTGGCTATGAGTACCGCGTATCACCCCCAGACAGATGGCCAATCTGAGCGAACTATCCAGACGTTGGAGGATATGCTACGAGCTGTTGTGTTGGATTTCGGAGGTAGCTGGCAGGACGCATTGTCTTTGATAGAGTTTTCCTACAATAATAGCTATCAGGTGATGATTGGAATGGCTCCGTTTGAGGCTTTGTACGGCAGGAAGTGCAGATCGCCGGTATGTTGGGAAGAAGTGGGGGAGAAGCAGCTATCTTCCCCAGACTTTGTGCAGCAAATGAAGGATCATGTTGATCTAATTCAACAGGGGATGAAAGCTGCCTAGGATCGCCAAGCCAGTTATGCGAATAAGAGGCGTCGACCTCTAGAGTTTCAGGTTGGTGATCAGGTATTCTCAAAGTTTCTCCGTTTCGCAGTGTCATGCGCTTTGGACACAAGGGAAAGTTAGCCCCTCGTTACGTCGGACCGTATGAGATCGTTGAGAGGATTGGCCCGTTAGCGTATAGGCTGTTGTTGCCTCCGGAATTATCTTCTCTACATGATGTCTTCCATGTTTCCATGTTGAGGAAGTATTAGCCAGATCCATCTCATGTGCTTAGAACTGACGAGGTAGAGCTAGATCAGACGTTGAGTTATCAGGAATATCCCTTGCAGATCCTAGGAAGAAAAGAGAAACAATTGAGGAATAAGACCATTCCGTTGGTAATGGTGAATGGGAGCAAGCATGGCAGGGAAGAAGCTACTTGGGAGCTGGAAGAAAAGATGCAGCGCGAGTGGCCGCATCTGTTTGAGTAGCTGTTGTGGTAGATTCCCAGTAGTTGTAGTTGTTAGTTGTATTTCTGTCCTAGTTGTTGTTATTTGCTTGCTCAGTTATTTTGAACTCTTGGCCATGTGTTAGGCGAATTTCGGTGTTGTATTTCAGAATTGTTGTTTGATTTCGGGGACGAAATCCTTTTTAGTGGGGGAGAAATGTGAGACCTAAAATTGTAATAAAGATTAATTGTTGGATTGATCGGTTTTTGAGGAATTCTGGGTGTTCGGAATTCTTTTTGGAGGTTTCGTTTGCATTTTCGGGTCAGAAATCACATTTAGAACAATTCTGTAAATTTTGGAATTTTCGAGTTTGAAATTTGGTTTTGCGAGAAATCTGTATTCTTGATGAAATCTGTTCGCATTTCGTGAAATCTGGACGTTTGATGTTGCAGCGCGTTTTGTAGCGAGAGGGTTCAATACGTCGTCGTTTTCGTGAGATTTGGATGTGATGTTGCAGCGCGTTTTGTAGCGAGAGGGTTCAATACGTCGTCGTTTTCGTGAGATTTGGATGTCGCGAAGTAGCTGAGATCTGTTGCGCTTGTATATAGAAGTTTGCGCAGCGCGTTTTTATCGTAGACGCTTGTACGTCGTCGTTTAGGAGAGATCTGGTATTGCGCTAGCGCTAGGATCTGATTTTGAGATCTGCCCGTGTGTTTTTGTGTTGAGGGAGAAACGATGTCGTTTAGATAAGTTTCTACGGCGTCGTTTGGTGAACGCTTGAGGGAGAAATTCTGTTTCGCGAGTTTAGCGTTCGAGAGATCAGATTTTAGCGAGCAGCTTCTAACGCTTTGTATTTCAGATTTCACCAGCGTTTGTGTTTAACGTTTCAGACTTCACCGTGGTTTTGGTAGCGACGTCGTTTTGTGGTAGAGCTCTTTAACCCTTCCATGTTTCCATGTTGAGGAAGTATTAGCCAGATCCATCTCATGTTCTTAGAACTGACGAGGTAGAGCTAGATCAGACGTTGAGTTATCAGGAATATCCCTTGCAGATCCTAGGAAGAAAAGAGAAAAAATTGAGGAATAAGACCATTCCGTTGGTAATGGTGAATGGGAGCAAGCATGGCAGGGAAGAAGCTACTTGGGAGCTGGAAGAAAAGATGCAGCGCGAGTGGCCGCATCTGTTTGAGTAGCTGTTGTGCTAGATTCCCAGTAGTTGTAGTTGTTAGTTGTATTTCTGTCCTAGTTGTTGTTATTTTCTTGCTCAGTTATCTTGAACTCTTGGCCATGTGTTAGGAGAATTTCGGTGTTGTATTTCAGAATTGTTGTTTGATTTAGGGGACGAAATCCTTTTTAGTGGGGGATAAATGTGAGACCTGAAATTGTAATAAAGATTAATTGTTGGATTGATCGGTTTTTGAGGAATTCTGAGTGTTCGGAATTCTTTTTGGAGGTTTCATTTGCATTTTCGGGTCAGAAATCACATTTAGAGCAATTCTGTAAATTTTGGAATTTTCGAGTTTGAAATCTGGTTTTTCGAGAAATCTGTATTCTTGATGAAATCTGTTCGCATTTTGTGAAATCTAGACGTTTGATGTTGCAGCGCGTTTTGTAGCGAGAGGGTTCAATACATCATCGTTTTCGTGAGATTTGGATGTCGCGAAGTAGCTGAGATCTGTTGCGCTTGTATATAGAAGTTTGCACAGCGCGTTTTTATCGTAGACGCTTGTACGTCGTCGTTTAGGAGAGATCTGGTATTGCGCTAGCGCTAGGATCTGATTTTGAGATCTGCCCGTGTGTTTTTGTGTTGAGGGAGAAACGATGTCGTTTAGATAAGTTTCTACGGCGTCGTTTGGTGAACGCTTGAGGGAGAAATCTGTTTCGCGAGTTTAGCGTTCGAGAGATCAGATTTTAGCGAGCAGCTTCTAACGCTTTGTATTTCAGATTTCACCAGAGTTTGTGTTTAACGTTTCAGACTTTACCGTGGTTTTGGAGCGACGTCGTTTTGGGGTAGAGCTCTTTAACCAGCTGTTGGTTTTTGTTAGGCATCAGCTGTCGCACGATTTTGCACGATGTTTGATCAGCCGTTGGGTCGTTCAGCTGTTGATAGTTTTTAATGACCAGCTGTTAGTTTATCCAGCTGCTGATTTGGGTATATATTTAGCATCGGCTGATTGTGTCGGTGAACTTTTTATTCAGACTTCTCATGTGTATATATTGGAAGCTTTGGCCTTCGTTTGTCACGTTTGAGGTAGCGTTGGAATCCTCTCGTCAAGCTCTTTCATTCCATACCGATTTTGGAGGCCGCCGTTGGCTGGAGCAAAAGCACGAAGTTGATGTTTTCGTGCGTGTTTTTCGCTGTTCAGGTAGCCGTTAGTTTTATTTGTTGAAATCTTGTTCCTAGCCTTGAATTGAGCTTGCTGTTAAGTTGTATGGTTCAGATTAGTCGCTGGTTTTAGTGTATAGATTATGGCCGTGAGTTGTTGTGTTTGTCCGTGAGTTTTGGTTGTGTATTGCTTGACATCTTGCGTATGTTTAGCAGGTTGGAATTAGGTTTCTCGAGGCTTGGATTGTAGTAATTGTTGTGCAGAATCAGAAATCAAGGTACGGATCTTGAGCTTGAAATCCAGCTATGTTTAGCGTGGGATTTAATGTGATGGTTGGTGTGCATCGCTGAATTGGAATTGCCGTGAACATTGTTGTGTAGTGCTTGCTGTGCATTATGTTTATGCTAGCTGATTTTCTATGTTTGCATACAAGCATGGTTCACGCATAATTCAGCTCTTTCGTGCTTTGTATCTTGGCAGTTTGTGCCTTGTGTATTGTGCTGTTGTTTTCTTACCAGGACGTGAGGGCGAGCGGAGATACCGCACTCTCATCTCCCTGCTGGGTTTGTTAGCCCCTATGCGCCGAGTGGTTAACTACCACAGTTCATAGGTTGGGCAACGGCAGGTAGAGCTATTTGATGCATCTGGTATTCGGGTGTGGTGTCAAGGCGAGTGGCTCATTACCACACTTTGAACACACCCTGTGGCCACCGTTTGTTGCAGATTCTTTGGAGATATGTTTGAGTTCCTTGGCTCCCTTTCCGGTTGTAGCCTTCAGCGTTCGTTCTGTGTCTCATGCATAGCATCTGCATTTTATCTTATGCTTTCCTTTAGCTGTTTCAGTTGCTCTCCGTACTGGGGTTTGACCCCATGTCCCTCTGGGGTTTGGTTGTTTTCCTTGCCTGTTGTGTTGTTCAGGTTTCCCAGGTTATTCAGCTGGTCGTGGTGCTGACCCAGCTAGAGGTGCCCCAGGAGGTGGTTAGAGTATCCCAGTAGCGTATAGCATATATTTATGTATCAGTACCGTTAGCCAGGGGATGCCCTGTGCTTTTGTTGTAGTCTGTTATATTCGATTGTGGTTGTTGCCAGGTATCTGATACATTTATGCTGTATTGTTTGTCATGGGCTTGAAGCCTTTGTTTGGTTGGTTTTGTAAACTAGGATATCTATTTTGAGTATTGTTTTATTTTAAATTATATTGTTTTAAACCGTCAGGCCAAAAGCAAAAATTTTACCCGCTTTTTTTTGTAGCTTCCGCTTGTGTTTATGTGATTTTACTCTGTTGTGAGTACGATGCCTGACATTGAGTAAGTACTAGATTCTACCTTGTGTTTAGAAAGGTAGGATAAAGATGGGTTGAGCTGGTGGCTCCCAGTTCGTGTTTCTGTGCGTAATGACCCTGAGCTGGTTGTTGTTGTTTGGCTAAGCAGGTGGAAGCCTTGAGTTACTCGGGACTTTTGTTGTGGTAATTATAGCTCAGAAACTGAAG
Organism: Dorcoceras hygrometricum; assembly: GCA_001598015.1. Classification (NCBI taxonomy): domain Eukaryota; kingdom Viridiplantae; phylum Streptophyta; class Magnoliopsida; order Lamiales; family Gesneriaceae; genus Dorcoceras; species Dorcoceras hygrometricum. The sequence goes on along the minus strand of KQ990566.1, from coordinate 186,572 downwards.
GTACGGATTTGAGCTTGTATTACAACTTTGGGATGAGCATGGATATTTATGTGTGCTTGATGGTCTATTGTGCAGTGTATGCTATCGTGCTGTGGTTGTTTATCTTGGATCTATGCTGGTTGTTGCACGCTGTTGTAATTGCATACACACATTCTCCCATGTTGAGCTCATATCTGCTAGCCGTTGTTGTTGTTGTGCTAACCCGTATGTACCAGGTGCTATTGTTGAGGAAGAGCGGTAATACCGTGCTCATCATCTCCCTGCTGGGTTATCTGTTAGCCGCTATGAGACGAGTGGATAGCTACCATGCTCTCATGAGCTTTGGCAACGATAGGTTGAGTGATTGAGTTATGCTCTGGTACCGTGTGTTGAGTGAAGTGGATAGCTACCACGCTCTCACATGCTTCGTGGCCACTACCCTTTGTTCGATCTGTTGACAGCTGCTGAGCTATTCCTTGAGCTCCTTTGGCTTCCTGATTCGTTTGTAGCCTTGCATCCTACTGTCTCAGGCATAGCACGTGCATTATTATCTGTTTCTATCTGTTGCTGTTTATATTGCTCTTCGTACTGGGGTTTGACCCCTGTCCCTCTGGGGCTGGTTGTTTGGTTATCTTTGTGTTGTTCAGGTTACCAAGGTTTCTCAGCTGGTCGTGGAGATGACTCAGCTGGCGTTGCCCCGAGAGGTGGATAGAGTGTCCCAGTTATATATATTATATGATTATGTATTAGAGTCATCACCGGGGAATGTCCCGTAGTGATGTTCTATTGCTAATTTGATTTTGTTGTCTGGAAGACACTCGATGCTTTATTGTCGTTTGCTTGTTGGTTGGTTCTTAAGTTTTTGTAAACCAATATTTGAGTATAAGTGTATTTTTAAATTATGTTTCCTAAGTCAGGTCAAAACGAAAAATTTTAGCCACTTTTAAATGCTTCCGCAGTCATTAATTGCATGGTGAATCTCTGATTTGTGCACCGGGCCTGACAGATGTGATAGTGATTTGATGACTATCATGAAACACATCTAATAATCACTGTGTGTTCTAAACGAGTTGTTCTAAACGAGTTCCTATTTGATTGGGCCGTCCAAAAGAGGATAAGGGTCGCCCGAGCTTGAGACTAGCATCTGTGATGCAAAGTACCACGTTTCATTGGTAGGGAACATAGTGATCTGAGCATGCAGATGGATAGTGACCTAGTTATCTATCGAACTACCCTCGTTCGTACTTTTCAAGTGGTTATCATTTGTTGAGTGGATTAAGTCCGAGGTCTTGGTTGTACAGATTAGTCCTTACTACTCGAAACGTCATTGAGACTCTACATGATAGGTGCTTCACTTTGACCCATTTACCGACTCAGTTGAGGTCCTGATTCATGTAGGAGTCTATGCATCATTGTAGAGGATGCACCACTCGCCTTGTGCATGGATATCCTATGCTATCTGAGGAGATAATAGTATGACAAATCTCTGGCCAGAGTACTAGATGTGCTTTAGGTAAATGGGTTAACCTAGTAGCACATACGATGTCACTATTTGATCTCCAAGATGTATGCATGGCTATCAAATATCTAGCGACTCTCGATTTACCGATGATCATTGATTCGGTCGGGATATTTGATATGAAAGGCCTGTACTGTACACTAACCGTGACCAACTGATTCTTGCAGGCACTAGCAGTGATACATAGGGGATCATGGGGCGATGTTGCTAGACTCTTTATCATGGTCCGATGGGCAAGTTTGAAAATGTGTTTTTGGAGTCGCAAGAAGTTGTGATCCCACGACTAGCTGTATCCCTGAACCATCGAGGGTCACAAGTACTGGTTTCCAAATTTTCGTTCGGATATGGAACTCAAAGTGTTGAGTATAGTAGGAGGAAGGTTGGGAGTATGACTTCAAAAATTAGCTAAGGGAGTAGGACTTCCATATTTAGCTAATGGGAGTAAATCTGCCATAAATAGATTTAGTGGTCCGAAAATTGATTTTGCATCATAATGATCAGTTTTGTAAAATGATCACATCGGTGATATCTGATCATCGATCGGGATTATGATGAGACCACAATCGAGAGGGTCGAAACGAATGTTCCTTGTTTGACTTGAACCGAATGTTCCCAGTTTGACTTGAACCAAATGTTCACAGTTTGAGTTGAACCGAATGGTCACAGTCTGAGTTGAACCAAGTGTTCACTGTTTGAGTTGAACCAAATATCCTCTATTTTGTTCAACTCAAACTCTATCCCCCTACCTATAAATATGGCAATGAGGAGACACTTTCAAAGAGAGAAAGAAAAACCCCACTTCATTATAGAATCATAACTCTCCTCTCCCCTCCCATCAACTCTCGGCCTCCTCCCGCCGCTTCCACGTTCCGCCGTCGCGTGCCGTCGGACCCCATTCCAACCGTCTTAGCGAGGATATTCCGTTCGTGACAAGTCGCTGTGCTTTCAAGTGCAAGGCAGCGAAGGAATTTAAAAACCGGTCGTGGACTAGATTAGGCAAACAATCAGAGATTCAGCTGTTGAAGTGCTATTGCCGCATAAAACCAGAACAGTCGGAGTCAAGCGCGAAGTCGCCAAAGGTAAATATTTATAAATATCCAATGCATGTTTAGCTTTTGTTTTATTCTTGTATGAGCGTTCCTGGGCACAAAATTCTTAAAACTTCCTCTATGCCCTGGGAGCGTGATCCCGATCCCTCGCTGCTCCAACAACAACAACCCAAACATCTCCATGGCCGAGACTAGCGGGATCTTCGATCGAGAATCATTACCATAGAAATCCCACTTTCGCCAGATATCGGCCTAAATCTGACCATTACATGAAAAAAATCGACTGGATATCTATAGTTAGACAAGAAATCCACGCCCAAAATGCAAACGAAATCTCTCATCTTCAACTTAATCAAGTTCGCCATCAACAGGTTCTCGTCGAACTTGACCCCATAGTTCAAACTATCTCTCGAGAAAATAGACTCACTGATAGGATTAGAGAAAGACACAACATCACACCCCACACTCTCAAGTAAACACATTGGAAATAAACGGGTGTGATGCTCCACTGTCAAATAAAACTCAATGCCGGATAATAAAAAGTAGAACAAGTACCTACAATAACTCCTCCTGGCGCATCATTAGCTTGCTCTCATGTCCATGCATTCACTTGATCTTGCTGAGATTGTCAGGCCCGGTACTTATAAACGCAGATACAACACGCAAAACACGGAAGCTTAAAAAGTGGCTAAAAATTTTCTTTTTCAGCCTGACTGAAAATATAACATTCAACATAAGTTATACTCAAAATAGGGCTTTGACTCAAAAGCCGCAGCAACAACCACTGCTACAACAAATATACAAGCAACTCAATCAATTCAAATACACAACAACTACACAGGGCAGCCCCTGGCAATGACTCGATACAGCATATATATATATATATACGTAACTGAGAACTCACACCTGGGACTGCACCAGCTGTCACACCTCACGGACCAGCTGATCACCTGAAAAAGGCCTGCAATGGCCAACACACGATCAAAGTAGCCCCTAGGGAAAACAAACGAGGTCAAACCTCAGTACGAAAAGCAAATCATCATGCAGCTATAAAATAAAGCATAGAACATATCATGTTGTGCAATGCATGAGATATATAAAGGAGTCACCAGCACTCAAGGGACAACTCATCATCAGGAGAATACGCAGCTCAAAGAAACACTCAACAGCTAGCGATTAGAACAGGAGGGGTCACCCAACGTGTGAGAGAGTGGGAGTTACCTGGCCGCTCGATCACACACGGTACCTGATAAACTACAAACAGGAGTGGCCGCAGTTCATGTGAGAGAATGGGAGCTACAAAGCTGCTCAATCACATGAAGCACTAGAACAAATCTAGAACAGAGGGTCATAAAGCATGTGAGAGAATGGGAGCTACCCAGCTGCTCGATCACACGCATCCTAATAACAACAGGTTATCTCAACAGAAACGGCTAGCAAGGAAAACAAGCGCAACGACAGCTAACTGCTAGCAAAGGATAACAAGGTGCATAGTCTCAGCTCACAGGAAAACATGCGGATAACAAGGGAGGAGCTCAACAACATGATATGAGTGCATGTGAAACCAATAAAGTGCAGCATACAGCCCAACAGCATAAGCAAAAACAGCCCCATATTCACACACATGAATAAAACAGAACAGCTCAGGCAATAGCATGCAGCACTGGGATTAGCACTCTGCTCACAGCCCTAAGCACGACAACATATACAGCACGGACCCAACAGCACGGCTACTCAGCACACGTATAAGGGCCACATCTAATACAGCACACCCGGAACTAACTAAACAGCTCGACTAGCATGCACAACACAAGCGTAACAGATTACAGCAAACATACAATGAGATTAAGGCAGCTCGGCCTACAACCCTTATGCCCACATGCTTAACTTAAAGCTGAAAATACAAGCTCCGAATTTGTACCTGCTAAAACCTTACCAAGATACCTCACCAAAGCTCACTGTAGAACCGCACAAACAGCAGCTCCGCACAGAACAGGTCGCGCTAGCTCCTCCACTGCCACGCCAGGAGTCACGAGAGTGCTAACAGCTCGGAGAGACCAACAACAGATCTACAAGCACTCAGCAACCTAAAACCACCAACACAGACAGAAGACTAGTTCATCACTCAACGAGAACCAGCTTGGAGAAGAACTTGAAATAGACCCGCGAGCTAACAAACCCTAGGTTACAACATCCAGCTCGGGTCAACTCTACGGCTCACGAAACTAACCTTGAAGCGAAGCTGTCAGGCCTCGTGCTCACAACAGAGTTAAAACACACAAACACAAGCGGAAGCTACTAAAAAGCGGGTAAATTTTTTTTTTTTGCTTTTGGCCTGACGGTTTAAAACGATATAATTTCAAATAGTACGATACTCAATGTAATCCCAGTTTAACAACAACCAACAAAACAAAGGCTACACGCCCACAACAACCAATACAGCATAACATGTATCAGACACCTGGTAACAACCACAACCGAATATAATGGACTACAACAAAAGCACAGGGCATCCCCTGGCTAACAATACTGATACATATAAATATGCTATATGCTACTGGGATACTCTAACCACCTCCTGGGGCACCTCTAGCTGGGTCAGCGCCACGACCAGCTGAATAACCTGAACAACAAAACAGGCAAGGAAAACAACCAAGCCCCAGAGGGACATGGGGTCAAATCCCAGTACGGAGAGAAACTATAAAACAGCAATAAACAGCAAGAATAAAATGCAGATGCTATGCATGAGACCCAAACCCTAGGTTACAACATCCAGCTCGGGTCAACTCTACGGCTCACGAAACTAACCTTGAAGCGAAGCTGTCAGGCCTCGTGATCACAATAGAGTTAAAACACACAAACACAAGCGGAAGCTACTAAAAAGCGGGTAAATTTTTTTTTTTTTGCTTTTGGCCTGACGGTTTAAAACGATATAATTTCAAATAGTACGATACTCAAAGTAATCCCAGTTTAACAACAACCAACAAAACAAAGGCTACACGCCCACAACAACCAATACAACATAACATGTATCAGACACCTGGTAACAACCACAACCGAATATAATGAACTACAACAAAAGCACAGGGCATCCCCTGGCTAACAATACTGATACATATAAATATGCTATATGCTACTGGGATACTCTAACCACCTCCTGGGGCACCTCTAGCTGGGTCAGCTCCACGACCAGCTGAATAACCTGAACAACAAAACAGGCAAGGAAAACAACCAAGCCCCAGAGGGACATGGGGTCAAACCCCAGTACGGAGAGCAACTATAAAACAGCAGTAAACAACAATAATAAAATGTAGATGCTATGCATGAGACTAGGAACAACAACCGGAGGCTACAACCAAGGAAGGGAGCCAAAGAACTCAATACACAACTCAACGGAATCTGCAACAACAGTGGCCACGGGGTGTGTTCAAAGTGTGGTAATGAGCCACTCGCCTTGACACCACACCCGAATACCAGATGCATCAAACAACTCAACCTGTCGTTGCCTCGCCCATGAACTGTGGTAGTTAACCACTCGGCGCATGGTGGCTAACAAATCCCAGCAGGGAGATGATAGTGCGGTATTGCCGCTCGCCCTCGCATCCTGGTAAGAACAGAGCAACAACAACGAAACAATGGCTGCAAAAGCTGAAATGAGATGACAATTCATGTATGCAACATGCTGGACAACAAGCATATAACCATATGCAAAAATAACAATCACCACAGCAAGCATACAAGTCCAAAACGCACGGCCATCTCACAAACAGCAACATCACAATGCATCTATACACGGTAGACACAACAGCCATCTCACAATTTATTCCAGCCATAAACACGCTGATTTTACAAGCTCAACCCGTACCTTCCAATCTGATTTTACCAACAAGTTTCTCAAAGAAGCTTAGCAAGTCACGGCCTGCACAATTCTGCCTTCCAACGACACAGCCACAACAGCCGAAGCCTGCTAATCACACGCATAACAGATTTCAGGAAAATGCTACTACAAACTCACGGCCAACACAAAAGCTCACGGCTGGAATTATATATGTTTAAACCAATAACTAATCTCAACCATACAACTTCACAGGGGCTAAAATAAAGGCTAGGAACAAGATCCCATCACAATTTCGAAAGGCTACCTGAACGCACAACTCACGGCCGAAAGACAGTAGCTTCAAGATTTCGCTCCAGCCCACGACAGCCTCCAAAACGTGCAAAATTGTGGTCGGAAACGACGGGAATTCGCCGGAAAAACTCATGGTGAATAGTGTTCTAGGGTTCGAAGCGAAGAACAACAATCGGGGGAAAATATCGCTAAGTATGGAATCTGTTAATCCAGTCGAAGACCAAGTCTTTCTGCTTATATACACACGAGAAATCTGTTTAAAAATCCACCGACACAAACAGATTCCAATGCCTCTAACATAAAGATCGCAGTTGTCGACAACAACGGAAACAGTGCGTAGCTGATGAAGAAATGTCCACCGACAATTTCAGCAGACGCCAAAACTGATACACAACAGATTCCTCAATAGTTCGAAGCTCACGCCAGCAACCACAATGCAACACAACAAGCGCTAATCAAAACAACGTCGCTTCGGGAACGTCAGCAAATCTGATCGAAGCGCTACGCTACAAAAGATCCCTACAAAGCCAATACGACGTCGCACAACCCACGTCATCATATCTGATGAAATAAACGCCCGCAACAGCGATCGCTAGCGTTAAACCAATACGACGTCGCCTCCACTAATATAAACGAAGGCGTTTTGCATCCACTACAGGAACTCGCTGCGAACAGATATCACCATATCGAACAGGTTCTCACAAAACAGATTTCTCATCCAAAAACTCAAAAATATGAAAACTTCCAGAATTGCTCTAAATGTGAAATCTGACCCAAAAATGGAAACGAACACTTCAAACAGAATTCTAAACCACCAAAAATCCAAAAAAGACCAATTAATCCTACGATTAATCTTTAACACATTTTCAGGTCTCACATTTCTCCACCACTAAAAAGGATTTCGTCCTCGAAATCAAACAACAATTCCGGGAGAAAACATAGCAACAGAAAGCCAAAATAGAAAATCGCCCAACACAAGGCCAAGAGTTCAAGATAACTGAGCAAGCAAATAACACCAACTAGGAAAGAATTACAACCAAAGCTACAACTACTGGGAATCTAGCACAACAGCTACTCAAACAGATGCGGCCACTCGCGCTGCATCTTTTCTTCCAGCTCCCACGTAACTTCTTCCCTGCCATGCTTGCTCCATTGCACCATCACCAACGGAATGGTCTTATTCCTCAATTGTTTCTCTTTTCTGCCTAGGATTTGCAAGGGATATTCCTGATAGCTCAACGTCTGATCTAGCTCAACCACGTCAGTTTTAAGCACATGAGACGTATCTGGCTCGTACTTACTCAACATGGAAACATGAAAGACATCATGTAGAGAAGATAATTCCGGAGGCAACCACAGCCGATACGCTAACGGGCCAATCCTGTCAACGATCTCATACGGTCCGACGTAATGAGGGCCTAACTTTCCCTTGTGTCCAAAGCGCATGACACTGCGAAACGGAGAAACTTTGAGAAATACCTGATCACCAACCTGAAACTCTAGAGGTAGACGCCTCTTATTTGCATAACTGGCTTGGCGATCCTGGGAAGCTTTCATCCGTTGTCGAATTAGATCAACATGATCCTTCATTTGCTGCACAAAGTCCGGGGCAGATAGCTGCTTCTCCCCCACTTCTTCCCAACAAACAGGTGATCTGCACTTCTTGCCATACAAAGCCTCAAACGGCGCCATGCCAATCGTCACCTGATAGCTGTTATTATAGGAAAACTCCACCAAAGACAACGCGTCTTGCCAGCTACCTCCGAAATCCAACACAACAGCTCGTATCATATCCTCCAACGTCTGGATAGTTCGCTCGATTGGCCATCTGTCTGGGGGTGATACGCGGTACTCATAGCCAATCTGGTACCCAAAGCTACTTGCAAACTCTTCCAAAACCTGGAAGTAAACCTTGGATCTCGGTCGGAAACGATCGAAACAGGCACACCGTGAAGTCTAACCACAAAATCGACATACAATCTCGCCATTTTCTTCAGAGAAAAGGTCATACCGTAGGGAATAAAATGTGCAGACTTCGACAATCGGTCGATAACCACCCAAATAGCATCGCATCCTCTGCTGGAACGAGGTACATGCGTCACGAACCCAGGTCACCAGACCACCAGACCACCAGGTCTCATCCTCTCGGCCTTTACCATCTAACAATTCAAACATCGAGCTACGAACCCAGCAACGTTGCTCTTTAGGCCAGCCCACCAGAAGTGCGGCTTCAACGCATGGTACATCTTCCGTGAACCAGGATGAACACTATGTCTACTGCAGTGCGCTTCCCGAAGGATCTCCTCCTTCAAATCAATGAGGTTAGGCACAACCAGCCTGCCACGAAACCTCAAGAAACCATCAGAAGAAACAGAATAATCTTCAAGTTCTCCAGCCCCGACCTTTATCTTCAACTCGTGGATGGAAGGATCAGTCCTTTGAGCTGCTCGAATACTAGAAACAATCTGTGGCTCCACTTGGAAAGAAGAAACCACGACACAATCATCAGCCGGATAGAATCTCCAACCAGTAGTATTAAGATGCTCCTGATCCTTAGAGATATACAATGAAGCAAGCATCTCACTAGTCTTCCTGTTCAAAGCATCGGCCACTACATTCGACTTCCCAGGCTGATACTTGATCTCACAATCAAAGTCCTTTAGCAGCTCCATCCAACGACGCTGTCTCATATTCAAATCGGGCTGTGAAAACAGATACTACAAACTTTTGTGGTCCGAGTACACCACAAATTGCTCGCCATACAGGTATGACGCCAGATCTTCAACGCAAAGACCATGGCTGCTAGCTCCAAATCATGGACTGGATAACGAGTCTCATGCGGTTTCAAACGCATTCTCACATTTCTCAGTCCACACAAACCGTTTGTCCTTCTGTGTCAATTGAGTCATCGGCTTTGCTATGCTAGAAATCCTTCAATGAAACGATGATAATAGCCAGCCAGACCCAAGAAACTGCGAATCTCTGAAACATTCTTGGGACGCTCCCAGTTCAAAACAGCGTCAACCTTACTGAGATCCACGGAAATCCCCAAGGCTGAAATAACATGACCCAAGAAAACGACGCGATCCGGCCAAAACTCGCACTTGGAGAATTTAGCATACAGTTGCTGGTCTCTCAACGTCCGAAGGACAATTCTCAGGTGCTCCTTATGCTCCAAAGGAGTCTTAGAATATACCAAGATGTCGTTAATGAACACAATCACGAAATGATCTATGAACTCTCTGAAGATCCGATTCATCAGATCCATGAAGCCAGCATTCCCTAAGGACAACAGACTGAACATCTCCATCGCTGAGACTAACGGGATCTTCGATCGAGAATCCTAGCCGTAGAAGTCCCACTTCTCGCCAGACAAAGGCCTAAAACGAACAATCCCATGGAAGCAATCCACGGAGGCCCTATAGTTGGACAACACGTCCATCCCAACAATGCAATCGAAATCCCATAAAATCAGACGGTTCAAATTTGCCAACAACACATGCTCACCGAACCGCAACACGCCATCTAACAAAAACTCCTGGGAAAACAGGCTCACACCTCCAGGGGTAGAAACAGAAACAGCATCGTGAAAAGGGATGGTACACAGACCATGCTCAATAACAAACGAATCAGAGACAAAAGAATGCGATGCACTGGTGTCAAACAACACACGTGCAGGAAAATCGAAAACAAGACAAGTACCTGCGATCATGCTGCTAGGTGTCTCCTCGGCCTGCTCCCTAGTCATGACGTTGGCCTGAGATGCTGAGGTCTAGAATAGAACGGCTGAGACGACTGTCCGAATCGCGATGGACCAGGCTGTTGGAATGGCCTGAACGGAGTCTCACCAATCCTGGGCGGCTCAAACTGAGGGTAACGACCCCTAGACTGTCCTTCTCAACCCTGAGACGGGGTTGCATCTTGCTGCGATCCCACAGACGGACACACCCTAGCAAAATGCCCATTAAAAGTACCTGCGATCATGCTGCTAGGTGTCTCCTCGGCCTGCTCCCTAGTCATGACGTTGGCCTGAGCATGCTGAGGTCCAGAATAGAACGGCTGAGACGACTGTCCGAATCGCGACGGACCAGGCTGTTGGAACGGCCTGAACGGAGTCTCACCAATCCTGGGCGGCTGAAACTGAGGGTAACGACCCCTAGACTGTCCTTCTCGACCCTGAGACGGGGTTGCGGCTTGCTGCGATCCCACAGACGGACACACCCTAGCAAAATGCCCATACTGACCGAAAATGTTGCAAGAGCCCTGCACTCCAACACACTGGGTAGAAGGATGCTTGCCACCACAAAAACCACAAAACCCAGCCCGAGAACAACTGCTACTCGAGCTACCTGAACCGGACGAACCAGAACCAGACTTCTTCTTGAACTGTTGACCGCGGGGTCGAAACCTCTGACGGCCAGACTGCTGTGCCACCTGCGGCTGCTGCTGCTACTGGGGATAATGGGCTGACTGGGAGGACTGCGAAGACTGCGCTCCCTGAATAGCAGGACGACCACCCTGCGCTACCTGCTGCCTACGAGCACGAAGACTCCTCAAACCCTCCTCAATATCGAAAGCATTAACTGCTTCAGCATAAGTCTTGGGTTTGCTTGTCAGCACCATCTGATACAGTTCCACATTCAAACCCTCTACAAATCTGGTCCTCTTGGCCCTCTCACGGCCAGAAACGTGCGGAACGTACGCCAACAAAGAAAAAAACTTCCGAGCATACTCACGGACAGACATCGAGCCCTGCTCCAGATGATCAAACTCCCGCTCACGGGCATTCACATAAGACTCATGAACATACTCCTGCCTAAAAGTCTCGCAAAAATTGTCCCAAGTAATCCCAACGCCGGTCTCCAACAAAGTACTAGAAGCTGTTAGAGTAGATGCCCAACTAGCCAACTTGTGGCGTGTGGGTTTATAGACTCTTGTATATGAAAATCTTTATATATGATATTCGCATTTTTATATGGCGTTCTTTACTTTCATTGTGTGTATGATGATTTACAATTGCGTTGAGTAAAGACCTAGAATACACTAAAGTGTATGTTAGATGTGATAGTGGGTATGACGGCTATCATGAAACACATCTAATAGTCACTGTGTATTCTGAACATGTTCCTAGTCGATTGGGCCGTCAAAATGAGGATAAGGTCGCCCGAGTTAGAGACTAGTAACTGTGATGCGAAGTACCATGTTTCATTGGTAGGGAACATTGTGATGTTCTGAGCATGCAGATAGATAGTGACCTGGTGATCTATGCATGAACCAAAATTTTTCAAAAATAAAATCCCTCGTTTTAAATGTGATTTAAAACTTATATCAAGATAAAATGTTTATTCGATAAACTAAATGGTATTTAAAATTGTTTAAATTAACCCTAGCTTCCATCAACAATGGGTGTACGTCGATGCTACCCGTATACATGGCCCGGCTCATATTATTGAGGGGGTCATGTATGCCGAAAAGCTGTCCACGCCATTGACAACTGTTGTGAGTCGGCTGGAACTCCCTTTAACGTTGGCTCATATTATTGGGGACGTTAAGGGGACCGTCCTTCACGACTCAACATTGATGGGTCAATCTTGACACGTGATAGTAAACGGCGTCATATTATTGGGCCCTTACTGGACGTGAGGTGAATACATGGAGGTTGCACCGGTTGCAATCGGAAACTACCTTTTGGGGGTCATGGATGGCTGATATTATTCGGGTCCATGATCGCTTGATTGGGCTCCGTGTACCCACTAAAGAAACCTTTTTTCTCAATTTCATTAGAGGGTGGTGAAATCGTTAAAATATTGGGAGGGTAATCATAAAACTTAATGACCATGTTTTATGTCTTAGCGTTTATTTTATATATAGTTAGTAATGTATGTCAGTTTTCTTTTCAGTATTACTGCTTATAAAATGGTTTCGATGAAAAACCCGCTCGCTGCTATACTGGATAGTAACAGGTTCACCGGTCTGAACTACCAAGACTGGCTCCGCAACCTTAATCTTGTATTGGCTTCGGAGAAGCTCCTCTATACGATAGAGAAGTGCCCTCCGGAGGAAACCCCTGCCAATATCAGCCCGGAGGAGCTGATTACGCTTAACCAATGGCGTGAAGACGAGGTTAAAGCTCGATTCTATGTGATGGCATCGATGTCCAATGAAATGCAACGGCGCTTTGAGAAGACAAAGTATGCCTCTGCCATACTCTTTCATCTCAAGGAACTGTACGGGGAGAACTCTCGACATGAGAGGTTCACGGCGGTCAAGGAGCTTATGACAAGCCACATGCGCGATGGGACTTCGGTCCACGAGCATGTGGTTCATATGATTGGGCTCGTTGAAAAGCTGTCAGGCCTTGATATCGCACTTCCACACGAGCTGTCTGTGGATGTACTTCTCCTCTCACTGTCTGTTGCATTTGACCCCTTTGTGGTCAAATTCAACATGAACAAGCTGGAAGCCACCCTTGAAGAGGTGGTGAACATGCTTGTAGTGTTTGAAGGGACCATAAAGAAGGACAAACCCGTCCTCCTTCTGGTTTCTTCTTCCTCTGCGAAGAAGGGGCCCAGACGCAAGAGCAAGAAGCGTTCTGCTCCTGTGAAAGAGGAAAAGTCCACCAAGAAGCCAAAGGCAAAGGCTTCTAAGCCAAACAAGAGCGAGGA
>KQ990566.1:125521-135948 GCA_001598015.1 Dorcoceras hygrometricum | reverse complement strand
TTTTCCTGCTTTTGTGTTGTTTGGGTCTGTGTTGTCCATTTCCACGATCTTCAGGTAACCAAGCTGGACCGAGTGGAGTGTCAGCTGATCGATCCCCGTTCCCTTGAGTCCCAGTCTATTTTATTATGTATTGAACCGGGGGATGCCCCGTGATTCTATGTATTTGGGGATCTATTGTTGATTTGAGATTTGTGTTACCTATTTTTTATGGGTTTGAGTTAACTCATATTTTGAGTATTGATATTTTGAATGTATGTTTTGAGTTCAGGCCCAAACTATTTCGAAAAATTTTTAAGCCCTAATTTTATGCTTCCATGATTATGTGCTTAATTGTGCTCTAATCTTGTGTGATTAGCACGGGGCCTGACAGACATACTCGGCATAATAAATCCCTTCTCTAAAAGATCTCTCAACTGATCTTTAAGTTCCTTCAACTCAGCTGGCGCCAATCGATATGTAGCTCTCAAAATCGGAGCAGTCCCTGGCACCAACTCTATGCTGAAGTCAATCTCTCGTCTTGGAGGGAATCCAGGAATCTCATCCTGAAAACATCTGGGAACTCTCGAGCAATCGGGATATCATTCAACTCTACCCGCAGTTCTTGGGAAACATCCAGGGCATAAATCATGAACCCAGAGTTCTCTAACGACAACAGACTAAACATCTCCATGACTGACACTAGTGGAATCTTTGATCGCGAATCAGCACCGTAGAAATCCCACTTTTCCCCGAATTGAGGTTTAAACCTCACTACACCGTGGAAACAACAACAGTCAGTCTATAACTGGAAAACACATCCATACCAAAGATACAATCAAAGTCTCTAATCTCAAGAGAAATCAAATTCGTCACCAGCACATTCTCATCAAATCTTATAACACAGTCCAAAACCACTTCATGGGAAAATAGATTCATGCAGCAAGGGTATAAACAGATAAAAAATCACACAGTGGGGTAGAACTCAACCCAAACTCATGTACAAACAAATCAGATATAAAGGAGTGTGATGCCCCAGTATCAAACAAAACTCGTGTAGGAAAGTCAAAGATAGTACAATTACCTGCAATCACTCCCCCAGGCATAACGTCGGCTTGGTCTCTCATCAAGGCATTCACTTGAGCTTGCTGCGATCCCGAAAACTGAGGTCTAGAAGATCCTTCGAACCTAGACGGTTCTCGTGCTTGGAATCCTGATCGTTGGGACTGGACAAAAGGTTGTGGTCTCACGAAGAACCACCAGCTGAACCTTGCTGTGACTAATTCGAGGGCTGTCCTCATCAAAGGACAAACTCTCGCAAAATGTCCAGGCTGCCCACATCTATGACAAAGACCCTGAACTCCATGACACTGAGATGTCATGTGCTTACCTCCACACTGACCACACGACACTCCTCCAGAGCCACTACCACCCGAACTAACAGAACCAGAAGAACTCGAATTCGACCGTCTCTTAAACTTCTTTCCTCGAGGCTTGAACCTCTGGAGATTTGACTACTGCGACATTTGAGGAGGTTGAAAAGAATGCGTCCCTTCTGGCACGGGTTGGAAACTACTTCCAGCTGTCGACTGAGCCTGATTCTGTGCTTCCGAAAGACTCTCCTCGATGTCCACCGCCCTATCCACTGCCTTAGCATAAGTCGCAGGAGAACCAGCTAGCACCATTCGGAAAAAATCGGGCCTCAACCCTCTCAGAAACTTGTTCCTCTTCGTCCTCTCTTGATTAGTAACATGGGGAACATACGACATAAGTGGGGAAAATGTCTAGCATACTCGGCCACCCTCATGTTCCCTTGCTTCAGATTATCAAACTCCCTCTCACGGTTATTGTAGTACGACTCAGGGGTATACTCCTGACTAATAGCTGCACAGAAGCTCTCCCAAGAGATCAAAAACCACTCTCTCTCATGACTCGGGAAGTACCCTTCCACCAGCGTTGAGAATGATCCCTCAACTGCAAAACGGCCAACTTCAATCTCTTCTCCTGAGAATACTCCACCGTGTGAAACAACTCTTCCATGTGTTCCAACCAGCCTTCAGCCGTCAGACCACCCTCAGCGCCAGTGAATTTAGGGGGATTCATCCGCTGAAATCTAGCCAGAACTAACTCCATCTCACCAACCTGTCTAGTCAAATTCTCAACCTCAACCTCTTGCATGTCTAGCTCGACGACGCAAAGGCACACTTTGCTGCTCAACATCCTCATCACTCCCCGGGGCTCTAGACTTCCCAACTACCTGCCTAGCGGTTATACTTCTACCTCTCCTCGGCAGCATCTACCAAAGCTCAGAGGTAAGAATCAAAATCAGATAATTCACAGAGGAAAATAACACAATCAAAGAGTCAATCATAAACAAAAACTCAAACTTTGTGCCTAGACTCAAGTGTGATGGAAAATAATTGAGCTTACTCAATTAATCTTAATTACACGGAAGCGTAAAATGTGGGTTAAAATTTTTCGTTTTGGGCCTGAACTAGAATCATCTCTTAAAAATACAACATAATCAAAATACGGATTTTAACTCAAAAATCCAAGCAACGACAATCAGCAAAACATACACAATTATGTGTCAAATACAGATTCCCAAATACAATATCCACGCAGGGCATCCCCTGGTTTAATTTATTCAATACATAATATATATAACTGGGACTCAAAACGGGGATCTACCAGCTGATGCTTCACTCAATCCATCTGGATTACCTGAAGACCATGCAAAGGCCATCACAGACAAAAGCAGCCTAAGAAGGGAAAATAAAACAAGTTCAAACCTCAGTACGAAGAGCATCGATAAAGCAACAATCATATCAGGCATGCAATATCTCAAACGTCATGCATGAGGGCTACCAAGAATCATCGGTAAGCAAGGCACAACGACTCAGCTGTGCAATAAAATCTCAATCATCAATCAGAATCCAAATCACAATGACTCAGCTGGCTATCGTGACTCAGGATGACATTGGATTCTCAGCACGGCGACTCAGTCGGCAGATCGGGACTCAGCGATTATCAGGCCTCAAAGAATACAGGCTCAATAAGCTATGCGTGTATGCCAAGCAAAATCATGCTCACCACAAATAAATATAATTCACATATATAGGCAATTAAGCACAAAACATCATCTAATACATAATCACAGCAGCTCACACACGAATAGAAATATTCCCAAGCTGATATTAAAGCTTCTAATATAAGCTCACTCGTATCTCAACTCCTCACGGCTACTACCTCAATAGATCGCACGAGAACACAACTCCAACAGCTCGCGCAAGTCTACTGCTCTACCAGCTCACGACGAACTCAACAGAAGCTGCTTAATCAACCACAGTGCTAAAACCTGCTTAACCAAACTATAATAGCTCAGGGATAACTTCAACAGAATAGAACTGGGAGTTACCAACTCACCCAGCTCAAGCCGATCCCTCAAACACGATAACCAGCTCTAAGCAAAACGTAAAACACTAACTATTGCTTACCCAAAAGCTCAAACAGAACGAAAGAGCTATCGGGCGGAAATAGCGAAGATGTTCGAACGCTTCAACCACATCGCGCTCACCAGAAAAGTCGACTCAAAGCTCCAAAGTGGTACCAAACGAAAGGTCTTGGAGAAAGGAACCCAGCGCCACCAGCCTTGCTCCCAACGATGGCGTCAATCGATGATAATAAAAAAAAGTCGAGTAAGATGAACAGTAAGGGTTTGGGAAACAGTTCGTAATGAAAGCTCTCTGGAAGAAGATAAGAAATATCGGGTCAAAAATTGGCTAAGTGTTGATCGACACTTATATATATCTTCCAGTCAACGCTACAGTGGAGGAGAACTCAGCTCAGACCTTAGCAGTACACAAGATCTGACTCCTCTACGCTATACTAGCTCGCGACCACTAAACGACGTAGCACAGGAGTCCAGCTCAGTTCAAACAGTTCACACAGACCCAACGTTTAGCTCAGAACATACGCATAGATCAGCTCTTGGGTCTAATCAGATCACGCCATGTCGACAGGTCACGCCACGTCGACAGGTCACGCCACGTCGACATATCAAGCTCCGCTTACTACCAACCAGCATCTAAGCTGGTGTCGCTAAACGACGTCGCACTGCCTCCAACTCGCGACAACCAGATCATGCATACGCAGACCAGCTCTTGCCTAATCTGAAAACACAAACCGTACCTGTCTACACCAAAATCACGAACCGGGCCGGTCCACACAGTACCACCCGCTTGCTCGTGCACCTGTAAGTCATTCTACATCCCTTCGCTAATCCAACAGCTCAGAGATGTTCTGTCTCAAACAGCCCGCACTCGATCCATTCCACGCTATTCAAGAATCCACCAATATCTTACACGTACTGGGCATTCCTCTCCAAGCTGCAACTTTCATAGCTCTTATCAAATCTAACAACTCATGCCTGATCCGTTCTATGTCAAATCCGAAGGCCATCAACAGCTCAGGACAAGCTCCTAAGATGAATACCCAAAAATTCTCGAGACACCCAACTAAAATACCTCTCTGATTAACTAATTAATCACCATTACCTCAGAGCTGTTCCCTCTAATCTGCTCATAACATACCATTAATTAAATCGATTTATTTACAATCCTCACATCCGGCCACAATATTAGCATGAAACGTGATAGCTCTCTAAGCTGAATAACCTCGGCTGATTAACCCTTAATCTAAACCCCATTAAGCTACTAATTACCTTGGTTAATCACAACCCTCACATTCTCTCCACTTTTAAATATTTCTTCCTCTAAATCAAACGGTTCTCGCCAAAGCTGACAGCTACAACTAACCTTGCCAAAGCTGAAACTACAAACAGATCTTGTCCGATCTATTAACTATGACCAGCTCTCCACCTTAGCTAAAGACCACAATAGCTCTGGTCTACATCAGAAACTGTTACCATCTTACGTCTAAACTGGTACCATCAAAAGACGTGGTACAACACCCGCGATCTGAATGCTAAGCTCAGGACGTCCAGAACCTCCCTAAACTGAACTTAGCTTATGCTTCGACTTCTAACAGTTTACGCTGCACAGTGCCTCTCCAAGCTATTCATTTATATGCTGATCTCCCCAAAACGGTTGGCGACAGAATACCAAATTACCATCCAGCTAAACAGTTCAACTCAGAACTCGCTCTTCACAGAATAGCTTACGTACAATCAGCAAAATCTTCAAGTTGATCGCTACTACGCTACTATACCCATAACAGCTCACACAAAACAAAACAGACCACAACGCAACTACCAAAAAGGGATCACCAACAAGCGTACAACCCGTTACGAACTGGATAGGAACAGAACTCAAACAGGAAGGAAACAGAATGCAAGGAAGAAAAACAGTATCCAACGTGGATGAGGGCACTCTCCGCTCATCTCCGTTTCTGCTTCTCAAGTAGTCCTTCGTCTTCCATGTCTACTCCACTGTACTTTAACCCAGGGTAAGGTAATAATCCGCCATAGTTTCTCCCTTTTGTCCAGAATTCATACAATAAAACATAGGGTCTGTTCCATCCCAAATTCATCATTTCTCATCACAAAAGACGGATCTGGTTCGCGTTCCCTCGGTTAGACACATAAAACACGCCATGTGTCCACAACAACACAGCCGGCATCCGCAAACTGCACGCTAAAGATCCAATCTGTCCAGATACACTCAAACAGATTGATGAATCTAAGAGCCAACCTACCCTTCAGTCCCAAGCCCAACGCAATCTAAGAAGGAGAAACTCGCAAGAAGTACACAAGAAACAACCTGAAATTCCAAGGATTCACACCTCAAGAGTACAAGATAGCTCAGTGACTTCGCACAGTCTTCGTTTTGGATTAAATCATATCCTCTTGGCCCTTCACCTGCTGCCCAAAATCCATTGAAGACCACAAATCTTCCTCAACTGTCAGGCCCCGTGCTAATTACTAACAATTAACACATAATAAGCGTAAAAACACGGAAGCTTAAAATCAGGGCTTAAAAATTTTTCGAAATACAATGGGCCTGAACTTCAAATCATACATTCAAAATATTCAATACTCAAATACTAGTTAACTCAAATTCAAACACAACAGGTACAACATAATACAAATCAAATGTAGATCCCCAATACATGATAACACGGGGCATCCCCCGGCTCAATACATATCATATATATAAACTGGGACTCAGGGACGAGAAAGAAATACGAGGTCAAGCCTCAGTACGAAGAGCTATCAAAGCAGGTAAACATGCAACATTGCTATAAATCAATGCTATGAATGCATGAGGGCTATCAAGAAATCGGATAGCTAGACCAGTCTATCAACTGGCAACTCAAATCAAGCCTCTATACCACGCACAGCCAATCAGCCGGTGGAAATCATCGGTCCGTGATCATCGGGGCCCGTCAGCCCATCACAGCTCGGTGGTAGACACTCGAATCCGGTAGTCACCACTCCGACGATAGCGTTGGACTTTTCGGGCACGACTCAACAGTCGGCCAGTCACAACGTGGCACCCAATCAGGTGAATCAAATCAATCTGTCAATTCAGGCTCAAGATGTATGCATGAATGCCATTCACTTTCAATGCTCAATGCATACAAGGCATAATACATGAAAACAGAATATATAACTCAAGCAATTCATCAAACTATTCCACGTAAACACATAACAACAACTTCACATATTTCACAACATTGAAATATAGACATGTTCACGCTCAACGCTGCTAAGGGCTGCTCAATCGTACCTCGAATCCACAAATTCTACCTCACAAATTCGAACAGGGCAGGGCAGTACTCACGACCAGAAACCAGCAGCTTTCGCGATCTTCTCCAAGGTCGTTCTGTAGCTTCAAATGGGTAGCAATCGAAAGAGAAGTTCACAGGGAACCCAGCGCCACCGAAATCACTCAAATCTTCGACGGAGAACGACAAAAATCTAGGGAAGAAATGTCTCGGTGAACAGTAGCTCTACGAGGGTTTGAGAAAGAAGAGATAAGGAATGGCTGGCTCAAAATAATTCTAAGTGTCTATCAACACCTCTATATATATACCTCTCAAATCTCTCGACTGCTGCTCACAAATCCAGACGCAACAATCCAGTCGCAACTATCCAGTCGCAAGCTATACCAAAAGCTGGTAGACTCCTCACAACTGGTACCAGACGCAATCCTCGAAACGCAGCGTTTCAACTAAACTAGATGACGTCGCGTTGCTCTCTCGACTGGTTCCTCAATTCCACAGCTGGTCATCCAGTCGCAATACGCAAAACGCAGAGTTTAACTAAATCAAACGACGCCGTTACTCACGCGAGTATCACTACCCGCAGCTGCTCACCCAGTCGCAACGCAATTCCTCCCGCGACTGGTTCTTCCATTCTTCGACTGGTCATTCTCTCACGAGCTCAACGACTGCCAGACGCAACACAAACGTAACGACTGATTTTTCCATTTCCACCAGCTGCAAGCTACAGTAACCATCAAATTCCAAATCCTACCAGTCGTTGGCTACAGTACTGTTGATTCAATATTTGGAGGAATTCAACAACTCTAACTTCAAAATTCACGTGGCTAAACCCAAACAATAAAATTAACCACTAATCTAAATCTGAATCCTCACATTCTCCCCACCTTAAGGGATTTCGTCCTCGAAATCAAAGGTAAGCTCAGGAAAGAAAACAACCAATCATGCAAATCAACACCAGCAACTACTCAAGTTCGAAGCTAAAACTAGAAGCTTACCTGGAAATGTTGCACGATCAGTGCTCAAACAGATGAGGCCAATCCTGCCGCATCTTTTCCTCAACTTACCAGGTTGCTTCTTCTCGGCCATGCTTGCTCCATTGGACCATCACCAACGGAATTATCTTGTTCCTCAGCTGTTTCTCCTTCCTGTCCAAGATCTGCACCGGATATTCGACATAACTCAAGGCAGAATCCAGCTCAACTTCGTCAGTTCTCAAAACATGGGACGGATCTGGCTCATACTTTCTCAACATTGACGCATGAAACACGTCATGCATCGCGGCTAACTCCTCGGGCAGCCTCAGTCTATAAGCCAATTGTCCAATCCTCTCGATAATCTCAAAGGGACCAACGAATCTGGGAGCCAATTTGCTTCTAAATCTGAATCTCATCACGCTCTTGAAAGGAGAGATCTTGAGAAACACCCGATCGCCAACCTCAAACTCTAACGGTCGACGTCTACGATTCGCATAACTCGAGAAACGGTCTTGGGCAGCCTTCATTCTACTCCGAATCAAATCAATTTGATCCTTCATGTGCTGAACAAACTCCGGTGTAGAAAGCTGTCTCTCGCCAACTTCTTCCCAACAAATCGGGGATCTGCACTTTCGACCATATAATGCCTCAAACGGAGCCATTCCAATAGTGACTCGGTAGCTGTTGTTATATGAAAACTCCACCAAGGAAAGCGAATCCTGCCAGCCACCGCTGAAATCCATCACTATCGCTCGCAGCATATCCTCTAAAGTCTGGTAGTCCGCTCAGACTGTCCATCTGTCTGTGGGTGATAGGCTGTGCTCATCGCCAATCTCGAACCCATTGCTGCTTGCAGACTCTTCAAAAATCGGGAAGTGAACCTCGGATCTCTGTCGGACACTATCGAAATCGGAACTCCATGCAATCTAACTACATGGTCGATGTACAACTTCGCCATCTTTTTCATCGAACACCTCACATCATAGGGAATGAAATGGGCTGACTTCGAGAGTCTATCAATCACAACCCAGATCGCATCGCATCCCCTACTCGATCGAGGTAGATGAGTTGCGAAATCCATGGCGATGTGCTCCCAATTCCGTTGGGGCACCTCTAAACTCTGGAGCAATCCACCAGGTCTCATCCTCTCAGCCTTGACCTGCTGGTAATTTAGACATCTAGCAACAAAAGCAGAAATGTCGCTCTTCATACCTGTCCACCAGTAGTGAGACTTCAAGGCATGGTACATCTTTCGCTCGCCTGGATGCACACTGTACCGACTACAATGCGCTTCATTCATGAGGGTCTCCTTCAAATCAATCAGGTTCGGAACTACTAATCTCCCTCTGAACCTCAAACATCCATCAGAAGCAACAGAGAAATCATCAGACTGACCCGACTGCGCCTTAATCCTCAGCTCATGGATATAGGGGTCGGTCCTCTGCGCCTCCTTGATGTTCATCACAATCTGCGGTTCCACCTGAAGAGAAGAAACAAGGAAATACTGATCACCCTGTTGGAATCGCCAACCAGACGTACTCAACTCCACATGAACTTTCGAAATACTCAAGGATGCTAACATATCAGGCTGGGTCTTTCTGCTCAAAGCGTCGGCTACTAAGTTCACACGCCCAGGCTGATATTGAATCTCACAATTGAAGTCCTTAAGCAATTCCATCCAGCGTCGCTGCCTCATGTTCAAATCCGATTGCGTGAAGATATATTTCAGGCTCTTGTGGTCGGTGTACACCACAAATTCTTCACCATAGAGATAATGCCGCCAAATCTTCAAGGCAAACACTATCGCAGCCAACTCCAAATCATGAACCGGGTACCTCGTCTCGTGAGGCTTCAGCTGTCGAGACGCATACGCAATCACGTACCCGTTCTGCATCAGGACACACCCTAAACCACTCAGAGAAGCATCGGAGCACACAACAAATACTCCGGAGCCAGACGGTAGGGCCAAGATAGGAGCAGTAGTCAACTTCTCCTTCAACGTCTGAAAACTGTACTCGCACTCATCAGTCCATACAAATCTCTTATCTTTCTGAGTCAACTGCGTCATAGGCCTGGCTATCGAAGAAAACTTCTCAATGAAACGCCTATAGTAGCCGGTCAACCCCAAGAAACTACGGATCTCAGATACATTCCTAGGTCTCTCCCAGTTAAGCACTGCTTCGACCTTGCTCGGATCTACCGAAATTCCTTGTGCCGAAATCACATGACCCAAAAATATAATCCTATCGAGCCAAAACTCACACTTGCTGAATTTGGCATAGAGCTGCAAGTCTCTCAATCTCTGCAATACAAGTTTCAAATGCTCCTTGTGCTCTCTCTTGCTCCTCGAGTACACCAAGATGTCATATATGAAGACGATTACGAACCGATCGATATACTCGCTGAAGACGCGATTCATCAAATCCATAAAGACAGCGGGGGCATTCGTCAATCCAAACGGCATGACAAGAAACTCAAAATGCCCATATCGAGTCCGGAAGGCTGTCTTTGCCACATCAAATAGAAGTTTCAGAGTCTCCTTGTGCTCTCTCTTGCTCCTCGAGTACACCAAGATGTCATATATGAAGACGATTACGAACCGATCGATATACTCGCTGAAGACGCGATTCATCAAATCCATAAAGACAGCGGGGGCATTCGTCAATCCAAACGGCATGACAAGAAACTCAAAATGCCCATATCGAGTCCGGAAGGCTGTCTTTGCCACAT
>KQ990566.1:81989-110712 GCA_001598015.1 Dorcoceras hygrometricum | reverse complement strand
TCTCGGTGAACAGTAGCTCTACGAGGGTTTGAGAAAGAAGAGATAAGGAATGGCTGGCTCAAAATAATTCTAAGTGTCTATCAACACCTCTATATATATACCTCTCAAATCTCTCGACTGCTGCTCACAAATCCAGACGCAACAATCCAGTCGCAACTATCCAGTCGCAAGCTATACCAAAAGCTGGTAGACTCCTCACAACTGGTACCAGACGCAATCCTCGAAACGCAGCGTTTCAACTAAACCAGACGACGTCGCGTTGCTTCCTAGACTGGTTCCTCAATTCCACAGCTGGTCACCCAGTCGCAACACAATTTCCTCCCGCGACTGGTTTCTTCAATTCATCGACTGGTCATTCTCTCACGAGCGCAACGACTGCCAGACGCAACACAAACGTAATGACTGATTTTTCCATTTCCACCAGCTGCAAGCTACAGTAACCATCAAATTCCAAATCCTACCAGTCGTTGGCTACAGTACTGTTGATTCAATATTTGGAGGAATTCAACAACTCTAACTTCAAAATTCACGTGGCTAAACCCAAATAATAAAATTAACCACTAATCTAAATCTGAATAGCGCAACGACTGCCAGACGCAACACAAACGTAACGACTGATTTTTCCATTTCCACCAGCTGCAAGCTACAGTAACCATCAAATTCCAAATCCTACCAGTCGTTGGCTACAGTACTGTTGATTCAATATTTGGAGGAATTCAACAACTCTAACTTCAAAATTCACGTGGCTAAACCCAAATAATAAAATTAACCACTAATCTAAATCTGAATCCTCACATCAACTCTTCTAGTTGGTACAGCAAATCTGCACTTCTTTCCTTGCAAAACCTCGATGGAAGTCACCCCGAACATCACTGAGAGCTAAAACGGCACGCAAAACTCTACCAAAACAAGGAATTTCTGTCAATCACCAACGAAAATATTCGCTACAACTCATAGCATGCCTTCCAAATACTGCATGGTCAGCTTAGATTGGACGACTGGGTGGGGTGGTAAACTGCTATCATCGCCAATCGAGACTCCAAAACTATCTGTGAGTTCTTCCATCATCGAGAATTACCCCATGACTTCCTGCGGGACTCTGTCAACAACAACACACCATGAAATTTTGCCATAAGAAACAGCAGTCAAGCCTGCTCTAAGCTGGCTCCAACACAGCTTAGCTTACTCAACTACACAGTCAACTCGGACTGGCATAGGCAAAAATCAGCAGGAACTCTACGCTGATACTCAGCTCACAATGTCCAGTTTGTCTCAAAGAGGAAAACAATCTCTCGATCTGCTCAACATCCAGTCACCTCATCCGGAATAAAATAGGAACTATCGATCAACGGGATTGCTATCAGCACCTCCTCCTCAAATCAGTCGTACAAATCAGCACTATCTCATGGGACAAACCTAACTTGCAATAGTAGGAGTACTACATCACACAAAGCAAGGTGGGGATCGAATCAACCCACTCTCAAACACACAGCGCAGAAACACATGTGTGTGATGTTCTCATGTCAATACCAAACTCACGTAGGAAAATACAAAAGCAAAGTAAGTACCTGCTGTTACTCCTCCGACAAATCGTCAGCATGCTCTCCAATTATTGCTCTCAACTGAGCTCGCTGAGGTCCCCGAGTGCTGAGGTTGAGAAGGAAGATGAAGATATGACGAAGCATTACCAAAAGAATCCTGCTGCGACAGATTAGAATGCTGTCCTCAACACTCCTCTAGCGTCTGCATCAACTGGTGCTCAAACCTGAAACGAGGGGAAACCCGAAAACTAACACCAGGCTGTAAACACCATCCTGAAGTTCCCAAATGCTCAATCACTTCGAGATACTCAACGCTACTAGCACCGCTGGGTGGGCTTTCCAAACGAAGCATCAGCAACAAGCTTCTCTAGCCCAAGCTATCGCTGAATTCACGTCCAAAATCCTTGATCAACTCTATCCAAGGACACTGCCTCACAGACAAGTCAGGCTGATTGAAGACACACTTAGAACTCTTTGGGTTGGTGGATATCACCAATCTCTTTCCACCTTAAAAGAGTGGCGCCAAACCCCAAAGTAGACACGACGGTAGCCAACACCGAGACAGGAACGGGAGATCTCATCTACCGAGGTCTCCACTAACGTGACGCAACTAGGCCTTGCCAGTTCTGTAGCCACACACCACTCAAACTTCTCGAGGAAAGAGAAGGAGAAGAAGAAGGTGTGTATCGCCACTAAACTTCGTAGATCACGAGGGTAAAGTGTTGGATCTATTTTTACAGATTAGAATCTAAGTTTTGATTCACACAAAATCTGCTTCTATTGTACTAATGCTCTACTTGACATGTGCAGCTTGCTTAGACTGGAGTAGACGAGAAGATATCAAAATTAGAACTGTGAGGGGACGCCTAAGCTGGACTGGTCGAAGATATCTAGCTGTAACAGTAAGGGGACGTCCAAGCTGGTACAACAGTTTACTTCCAGAAGTGCAGGGAACACCAAGCTTGTTCATGGGCTTGGAGCTGGAGCATCACGAAGATCAAGCGCAGAGAATGTAGAGCAGAGTTCAAGCGCAGATTGTTGAAGTGCAGAACGGATCAATCGCAGATCCAGTGCAGTATATAAGTGTGGTGTTCAAGTACAGAGTCGTATACAAGTGCGGTGATCAAGTGCAGGTTTGATCATAGAACGCACTTGTAACCAGTTCATCGTAAGGATCTCAGTCCTTGGGAAGACTGAGTCTGAACTGGGTATTATATCCCAAAGAAGATGGGATATATTCACTGTTACTGGATTGCAGCTCAGCCAATGAAATAAAGGTGTGCTTGCCGATAGTTTGGATAAGGTGTCTGAATGGACTAAGTGAACAAGCAAACACACAATGGATCTTGACAAGAAAAATAGAGCCAAGCTGGTAAACCGGATTAGTGAAGAGAAAACCTGATCAAGGATCCCAGAAGCTGGAAGCTTATGGGGAAGATGATGATGAAGGAGTTAGCAAGCACGAACAATGTCGATGCCGGTAATGACGTGAAGGCGGAGACATGAAGAAAGACTCCTATAAGAAGCAACCATCTTGGAAGGAAACCTGCTGAGAAACCAGCTCAGAGAAGTGACCGGCTGAGTATGATGAACAAGGTGGCGCCATGCAGCTCAAGAGCAGACAAGAAAAGAGTAGCTAGAGATAGAGACCAGCTCGGATTGCACAATAGCGGATGCCATCAAATTCACGAGATGGTGATCCAAGCTGGTTAAGGTCAAATCTGCTCAGCCAACAAAGCAGTAGTCGTCTGAGTTCAAGAGCAGAAATCAGACAAAACAACAAGTAAATCGATTTGATTACAAGACATTACGCAGACTACTTTTCAGTATTCAAATCGATTTGCTGTGATGTCTTCTCAAAGTACAATGCTCACGTGCTAAAATCCAAATAACCTGCAGAAGCATTAAATGCAAAGGAAACAAAGTACAACCATGCCAGAACCTTTTCAGAAGAATTATCAACGGCTGGAAAGATGTGTCCAACGGGAAAAGTCTGCACATAAGCTATTTATATGAAGAAGACGATGAGAAGATGCAAGGAGAGCAAGACGCATACAACAGAAGAAGAGCGCAAAAGAAAAAGAGTGAAGTGTTGTGCTAACCGAAGTGTAAAACAGCAGAACGCACAACACAAGTTCTGGGAAGACATTGGTGAAACCAGCTCAGACTAGGAGAACTCCCCAGTGTGTGAGATTTAATATTTGAGAGTGAGCGTACACTGTATATTTCTCACACACAGATTCACTCACATATGAGAGCTGAGTGCTAGATTGTTGAGTTGAGTGAATCAGATCAAACTATACATTGTAGTCTTTGGACAGAGACGTTAAACAAGTCTAGTTGTCTTTCACACTGAGACATTAAAGAAGTGTGTGTAGTCTTTCGCACTGACACAGTAAAGAAGTGTCGCCTTTCTCACTGAGGCAGTAAAGAAGTGAGTGAGTCACACAACTTACAGGCTTAGTGTGCGGTGGTAGATGCTAGGGGTTCTTGCGGTTGCGGGTCGTAGGAGTGGGTTGCAGCGAGGGTCGTTGTAATCAAAGTCTTCTAGTTGATCATTCCCGTTGCGGAAGAAGGGGAGACATAGGAGAGTTTTCTCCGAACTTCCATAAACAAATCAGCGTATTACTTTACTGCTTTCTGCATTCATACATACTCACTGCATATTTCTAACTGAGCCCCGTTGCGGAAGAAGGGGAGAGATAGGAGAGTTTGCTCCGAACTTCCATAAACAAATCAGCGTATTACTTTACTGCTTTCTGCATTCATACATACTCACTGCATATTTCTAACTGAGCATAAAACTGTTTAAATGAGCTTTCGAATCTAAGAGTGCAGTTTGAGTTATTTCCGCATGATTTAATTTCATTACTCAAATCTGTATCTCGATGCACTTTAATTCAAGAACACTGAGCTATTGCAGCTCAAGTTAAATAACCAGATCGCTTGCATTTTCATTGAGCTGGTTTCAACAAATAGCTAGAACTAGGCTCTTACACCGTGCTGGTTTAGCGCTGAGCTGGTCAAATAAGAGCGATCCGGTTTCAGCATCCAGCTGGAATCCTCTTAGTGGCAGTAGTCTGATTTCAGCGTCCAGCTGAATCCAGCGTCTTTCACAAGATCTGGTTATTCCCTCTAAGCGTGGTATTAATTAAATAACTTCTACACGCTAACAGAGGGCAAATCGATCCCAACATAAAGCCAACTCAAAAGTAGCAGTGATCAATTGAACTCTAGAAACAGCTCAACAGCTGGAGGTACGAGCAAAAGAATCCAACGGGGTTCAAGATACAACGACTCTACTAGCCGACAAAGATATTAGAATACACGCGCAGTACTAAGGGCTCAGCAGCCAACACAGACTTCTCTTATCATGAAACTGCACACCGTCCAACAAACCCACCATGTGCTCAAGCCATCCCTCGGCTACAAAACAATCACCAGCACCACTGAAGGTCGAGGGATTCATCTTCTGGAACCTAGCTAGAACCAGCCCCAAAACATCCACTCATTGATTCAAATGCTCCACTTAGCCTCGGACCGTCTCACACGATGTCTCAAAAGAACTCTCGACCAAGAAACATCCTCCGCATTAACCGAAACTCTCGGCTCGTCTACAACTTGCCTAACAGCTCTACCTCTACCTCTACTATGTGGCAACTAGGAGGCACACAAAGCAGAAAATCAAGTAATCAAGCACACGCAGGAGGATAAACACTGTTCCTAGACTCGAGTGTGTTAGAAAAAAACGAGCTTATCCCAGTTTAAGCTCTGATGCCAAAGTATCACGCCCGGTGCATATAAACACAGGTACATCACGCAAAACACGGAAGCTTAAATAGTGGCTAAATTTTTTTTCGGCCTGACTAAAAATATAGCATTCAACATAAGTTTATACTCAAAATAGGGCTTTGACTCAAAAGCCGCAGCAACAACCACTGCTACAACAAATATACAAGCAACTCAATAGAGTCAAATACACAACAACTACACAGGGAATCCCCTGGAAATGACTCGATATATATATTATATATATATATATATATATATATACACACGTAACTGGGAACTCATGACTAGGACTGCACCAACTGTCACACCTCACGGACCAGCGATCACCTGAAAGAGGCCTGCAATGGCCAACACACGGTCAAGCAACCACAAGGGAAAACAAACGAGATCAAACCTCAGTACGAAGAGCAAATAAGCATGCAACTATCAAATAAAGCATAGAACATATCATGTTGTGCAATGCATGAGATATACAAAGGAGTCATCGGGTCTCAAGGGACAACTCAGCAGTAGAAGAATATGCAGCTCACAGAAAACACTCAACTGCTGGCGATCATAACATGAGGGGTCACTCAACGTGTGAGAGAATGGGAGTTACCTGGTCGCTTGATCACACATTGTACTCGATACACTACAAACAGGAGTGGCCACAGTTCATGTGAGATAATGGGAGCTACCCAGCTGCTCAATCACATGAAGCACTAGAACAAATTTAGAACAGAGGGTCATAAAGCATGTGAGAATGGGATCTACCCAGCCGCTCGATCACAAGCATCCTGATAACAACAGGTTAGCTCAACAGCAATGGCTAGCAAGGAAAACAAGCTCAATGACAGCTAATTTCTGGCAAAGGATAGCAAGGGGCATAGGTTCAACTCACATGACATCATGCAGATAACAAGGGAGGAGCTCAAAAACATGATATGCGTGCATGTGAAAGCAATAAAGTGCAGCATACATCCCTACATCACAAGCAAAAACAGCCCCATATTCACACGCATTCATAAACAGAACAGCTCAGGAAATAGCATGCAAAACAGGGCTTAGCACTCAGCATATACAGCACGGACCCAACATCACGGCTACTCAGCACGTGCATAAGGGCTATAGCTAATACAGCACACCCGAAACTAACTAAACAGCGTGAGCAGCATGCACAACACAAGCGTAATAGATTACAGCAAACATACAATGAGGTTAAGACAGCTTAGTGAGGTCTGTAGTTAATCGATTTAATTAGTGATATATTATGAGCAGATTAGAGGAAACATCATGATTTAATCGCGTAAGCTGTTAGTGGAGGCTATGTATTTGTTAACAGCTTAGGGGATTTGGTGCAAACTGTTGGTAGCCCTCGGGTGGCATGTAACAAATCAGGCATAGGCTATACTGGTAGATAGTTTTGGGTTGAATCTGTTTCGTATTGCGCTTGATTTGTTTCTTGTCGTAAGCTGGTTTCTGGAGACACCAGCTTAGAGGCGAACCGCTTAGAGACGATCAGCTCTGGGATTTTCCCGTGTGAACGTAAGATAGATTTGATTTAGGGAGGTTCTGAGAGCCTTGAGATGGATGAGAGGATTATGAGAATTGGGACTGTGCTGGTTGGTTACGTCAGCTTGGGCACATGCTGATGGTGTTGCACAGTAGAGACAAGATCTATTTGTGGTCTTCGCTTTTGGGATGAAAGCTGTTGGTGAAGAATCAACTTTGAACGAGAGCTGACCGGTGTTGTGAAGCGTGATCTGTTGAGATGCACGCAAACTGATTCTCGATCCGTAAGCTGAAATGTACGCGAGAGTTGGAAAGAGTATGAGAGCTGATCGGGTAGCTGGCGGTTGGTTAAAGAACAATAGGAGTTAGGTCCTGAGCTGAACGGTGAGACTGTGCTGGACAGTTTGTCGTAAGCTGTTATGTTGAGTCTGGGTCGATAGATCACAGGTAGTGCCTGGGCTATTAGAAGCTATCAGTATGGCTGTAAGCTGAGTGAGGCGTACAGCTTGGAGAGAGTTTGTCGGATCACTCTGTGAGCTGAACTGAACCTTGTAAGCTGAATAGAGCATAGGGAGCAGAATGCTCTGAGCTGTCGGGGTGTGCAAGTTGAGTGGGTAGCGAAAGCTGATGGTTGCGCAGAGCTGTTTTCCGAGAGTGATCTGCCTAGTAGCATAATCTGTTGAGGCTGTGATCTGCCGGTGCTTAAGCTGAGTGGTGTATTCGTGCCTAAGCTGGGACAGTGCCAGGGTTTGAGCTGGTTTAAGATGTTGTATGGGAGACCAGTTTCGGGGAGCACGAACTGAACGAAAGTGTGCGGTCTAAGCTAGGTATGAGAACTGTCCTGTATCGCCTGAGCTGAATTTTTGAGCAGTGAAGAAGCTGAAGCTGTGCTGGATTTCACTGTAGCCGAAAGCTGAGGGGCGACTAATATATATACCTTTGGAGGACCAACACTCAGCCATTATTTACACCTCACGACACTTATCCTCTCCCGATAATATCTCCTTGGAAACCCTTGCTAGTAATGTTCACCGTCGTCTTCTTCCTTAGATTTCCGGAGCTTGACTGACCGGATTTGAGCAACAGTGCTACCGTTGGAAGCGTCTATTCGAGGATTTTATTTTAGTACCCCGATAGCGACTGAGACATAGGAGCTGAAAGGAGCTGGGGCTTACGGTTTTAGAACCGCCGATCTTGTGTTGAGCTTCGTTTGAGGTAACGAAAGTTTCCATTGTTGATTTCGACCCGTGGATATATGTATTTGAAAGGGATTTGATTTTAGCAGTAGATCTTAAGCTGGCCGATCTTTTAGGTGTAGGCCATGAGCTGTTGAGAGTATAAGTGTGTTGATTTCTGTAGGTATTTTGTAGATATGTAGCTCTCCTGAGTTTTGGGCCAGATTTGGTGGTCCGTGCAGTTGGCCGAAAGCTAGAGGGTGAGCAGCGAGCTTGCTGTTTCAGCCGTGTGTTGGATTTGTGATTCTGTGGTAAGATCTGGGCTGAGGTACATTGAGCTTATACTAGCAGCTTTGATATAATAATGTTAATATTTCCTGCTTGATGTGAGCTGCTGGGTGACGTGCTTAGCTGATTTTGCCTAGCGGTGTGAACTTCCGTGTATATGTGCTAGCTGAAGTTGTCTATCTGTGCAGATTAATTGATGGTTCTTTTTTGTACTTGCTTATGTGTTATTTATATGCGTTTGTGAGTTGGATCTGCTTTGCATACACGCATATGATATTGAGCCTGATTGTTTAATAACCGATCCATGGATAGTACCAGTATTCTGAATCTTTCTATTTTGAAAATAAAATGATTGAGGTGTCGGTTGGATTCCGTATCCTTGATTTTCCTATCGTGAGGTTTTGTCGGTTGCCCTGAGGTTAACTTGGGTAGCTCCCATCCCTCAGTAAGCATGAATGACACTGGTGGGTTGAAAGATTAGATTGCAAGTTGTGGTGCTGCATGTGAAAGGCATGGGTTATACCCACGCTTCCACATGCGATGTGGCCTCTATCTTAATGATTCACTGCCAAGTTTTGGGCGTGGATTGCTTTTGATGATTGATGAGCTTTCATGGTACCCCGATCATGCATTCGCGACTTGAGATATTGCATGTTTTATATGTTAGCTGGTTTTATAGTTGCTCTTCGTACTGAGGATTGACCTAGTTGTTTTCGATCTTTGGGGCTACTTTGGTTTTGTATTTGGCCATTGCAGGTGCTTCAGGTAAATCAGCTGGGCCGAGTGGTGCGTCAGCTGGTTGAGCGTCTGTTGAGTCCCAGTTTTGTATTTTATGTATTGAGCTATTGAACCAAGGGATCCATGTGTGTATACTATATTCGGGGATTTGTATTTGTTGTAATACCTGTTTACTTGTTGTTGTTGTATTGATTTTTGAGTTAAAATCCGTAATTTGTGTATGATTGTATTTTAAATGATATTTTCAGTTCAGGCCCAAATGAAAATGTTTAGCCCATATTTTATGCTTCTGCTTAATTGAGTAATTAATCCTTGTTTTAGAGCACCGGGCCTGACATTTTGGTATCAGAGCTTAAACTGGGATAAGCTCGATTCTTTTCCATCACACTTGAGTCTAGGCACAGAGTTTGAGCTTTTGGTCATGATTAACTCTGTGATCTCTATGATTTTGTTATTTGGCTCTGTGATTTATCTATCTTCCTATGCGTTTACCTTATGAGTTTTGGTAGATGCCGACAAGGAGAGGTAGAGGTAGAGTTTCTAGGCAGGCAGTTGGGGAGTCTAGAGCCCCGGAGAGCGATGAGGAAGTTGAGCAGAGTGTGCCTTTGCGTCGTCGTGCTAGACATATAGAATTTGAGGTGGATAATCTGACTAGACAGGTTGATGAGATGGAGTTAGTTCTGGCTAGATTTAACGGACGAACCCCCTGGTTTTACTGGAGCCGAGGGTGGTTTGGTGGCTGAAGGTTGGTTGGAACACATGGTGGAGTTGTTTGATACCGTGGAGTATTTCGAGGATAAGAGATTGAAGTTGTTCGTTCTTCAGTTGAGGGATCATGCTCAATCCAGGACAATGATAGAGACTGGAGTATTTATTACTTGGAAGAGATTCTGTCCCGCGTTTCACCGGGAGTATACCCCAGAGTCGTACTACAAAAACTGAGAGAGAGAGTTCGATAATCTGGTGCAAGGAAACATGAGGGTTGCGGAGTATGCCAGGCAGTTTTCTTCTCTTCTGTTGTACGTGCCTCACATTGCTAACCAGGAGAGGACAAAGAGGAACAGGTTCATCAGTGGGTTGAGACCTGATCTATTGCAGATGGTGTTATCTGGTTCTCCGACGACTTACTCTGAGGCAGGGGATATGGCGGTGGATATCGAGGAGAGTCTTCTGGAAGCGTAGAATTAGGCTCGACCGACAGCTGACCAATGTCAGGAAGAACGCATTCCTTTCAGTCTCCTCAAACGTCGCAGCAAGCAAATCGCCAGAGGTTCAAGCCTCGAGGAAAACAATTCAAGAGACGATCAAATTCTAGTTTTTCTGGTTCGACTAGATTTGGAGGGGGTGGTTCTAGAGCAGAGGTGTGAGGTCAGTACGGAGGTAAGCATGCAACTCTTGAGTGCCGTGGATTTCAGGGTAACTGTTATAAGTGTGGGCAATCTCGGAATTTTGCTAGAGTGTGTCCTTTGATAAGGGGACAACCTCAAATCAGTTGCAGCAAGGTTCAGCTGGTGGTTCATCACAGAGACCGCAACCTTTTGCCCAGTCCCAACGATCAGGATTCCAACCACGAGAACCATCTAGGTTTGGAGGATCTTCTAGACCTCAGTTTTCGGGACCTCAGCAAGCTCAAGTGAATGCCTTGACGAGAGAGCAAGCTGACGATATTCTTGGAGGCGCATTGCAGGTACTTGTACTATCTTTGACTTTCCTGCACGTGTTTTTTTTATACAGGAGCATCACACTCCTTTATATCCGATTTGTTTGTGTATGAGTATGGATTGAGTTCTACCCCACTGTGTGATGTGGTATCTATTTCTACCCTTGCTGGCATGAGTTTATTGTCCCGTGAGGTAGTTTTGGATTGCGTTATTAGATTTGATGAGAATGTGTTGGTGAAAATCTGATTCCTTTGGAGATTAGAGATTTTTGACAGCATTTTGGGTATGTATGTGTTGTCTGTTTATAGAGCGACTGTTGATTGTTTTCATGGTGTGGTGAGGTTTAGACCTCAATTTGGAGAAAAGTGGGATTTTTACGGTGCTGATTCGGGTACTAAGATTCCATTAGTGTCTGCCATGGATATGTTTAGTCTGTTGTCACTAGAGAACTCAGGGTTCGTGATTTATGCCCTGGATGTTTCCCAAGAATCACGGATAGAGTTGAGTGATATCCCGATTGCTCGAGAGTACCCAGATGTTTTCTCGGATGTTATTCCCGGTTTTTCTCCAAAGCGGTAGATTGACTTCAGCATTAAGTTGGTGCCAGGGACTGCCACGATTTCGAGAGCTCCATACCGATTGGCGCCAGCTGAGTTGAAGGAACTTAGGATCAGTTGAGTGATCTCTTGGAGAGAGGTTTTATTAGACCAAGTATGTCACCTTGGGGAGCTCAATTTTATTTGTGAAGAAGAAGGATGGGTCTATGAGGATGTGTGTGGATTTTCGGCAGCTGAATAAAGCGACGATCAAGAATAAGTACCCACTACCGAGAATTGATAACATGTTTCACCATCTGCAGGGATCGGCAGTATACTCCAAGATTGATCTACGATCTGGTTTATCATTAGTTGCGGATTAGAGACGCTGATGTGGCAAAGACGGCTTTCCGGACTCGATATGGGTATTATGCATTCCTCGTGATGCCGTGTGGGTTGATGAATGCTCCTGCTATCTTCATGGATTTGATGAATCACGTCTTTAGCGAGTATATCGATCGTTTTGTGATTGTCTTCATAGACAACATCCTGGTGTATTCGAGGAGCTATAGAGAGCATAAGGAGCACTTGAGGTTGGTGTTGCAGAAACTGAGAGACTCATAGTTGTATGCAAAGTTCATCAAGTGAAAATTTTGGTTGGACAAGGTGATAGTTTTGGATCATGTCATTTCTACAAAAGGTATTTCGGTGGATCCTAGTAAGTTTGTGAAGCAGTTCTTAACTGGGAGCGACCTATAAATCTGGAGATCCACAGTTTATTGGTATTGGCTTGCTACTGTATGCGCTTGATCGAGGGATTTTATTCAATAGCCAGGCCGATGACGCCGTTGACCCAGAAAGATAGAAGATTTATTTGGACATATGAGTGTGAGTCCAGTTTTCTTTTGCTTAAGGAGAAGTTGACTACTGCTCCTGTGTTGGCGTTACTTCGGATTCTGGAGGTTTTGTGGTGTGTTCCGATGCTTCTTTGAGTGTTTTTGGTTGTGCTAATTCAGAATGGGCGAGTGATAGCTTATGCGTCTCTACAGTTGAAACCCCATGAGACCAGATAACCCGTTCATGATTTGGAGCTAGCTGCTATTGTTTTCGCCCTAAATATTTGGCGTCACTACCTGTACGGTGAGCAGTTTGTGGTGTACACAGACCACAGGAGTTTGAAGTATATCTTCACCCAGTCTGATTTGAATATGAGACAACGTCGTTGGATGGACTCAGTAGCAGACGCATTGAGTAGGAAAGCTCAGACGGCGATGTTGACGTCATTGAGTATATCAAATATTCATGAGAATTTGGGAACTTTTGGATGGCATTTCCAACAATAAGATCAGTATTTTGTAGTTTCTTCCCTTCAGGTTGAACCACAGATTGTGGCGGACATTAGGGCAGCACAGAGGACTGACCCATACATCCATGAGTTGAAGAATAAATCCCAAAATGGTCAGTCAAAGATTTTAATGTTGATTCTGACTGATGCCTGAGATTTCATGGTAGATTGGTAGTTCCAAACCTGGTCGATCTGAGAGAAAACATCTTGAACGAGGCCCATTGCAGTAGTTATAGTGTGCATCGAGGCGAAATGAAGATGTATCATGCCTTGAAGTCTCACTACTGGTAGGAAGGCATGAGGAATGACATTTCTGGATTTGTAGCTCGATGTTTGAACTGAAAACAGGTCAAGGCTGAGAGGATGAGACCTGGTGAATTGCTATAGAGTTTAGAAGTGCCTCAATGGAATTGGGAGCACGTTGCTATGGATTTTGTGACTCATTTACCTCGTTCGAGCAGGGGATGTGATGCGATTTTGGTGGTGATTGACAGACTATCTAAGTCAGCCCATTTCATTCCCTATGATGTGAGATGTTCCATGAAGAAGATGACCATGTGGTTAGATTTCATGGAGGCCGGTTTTGATAGTATCTGATCAAGATCCACAATTTCCCGATTTTGGAAGAGCTTGCAAGCAGTGATTGGTTCGAGATTGGCTATGAGTACAGCTTATCACCCTCAGACAGATGGACAATCCGAGAGAACTATACAGACTTTGGGGGACATGCTGTGAGCAATTGTGATGGATTTCAGTGGTGGCTGGCGGGATTATTAATCCTTGGTAGAATTTTTGTATAATAATAGCTACCAAGTGACTATCGCGATGGCATCATTCGAGGCTTTGTACAGACGAAAATGTAGATCGCCGATTTGTTGGGAAGAAGTTGGAGAGAAATAGCTGTCTACTCCTGAGTTTGTGCAGCATATGAAGGATCAGGTTGAATTCTGCCTTGAATTATGTTGAATATCCGGTGCAGATCTTGGATAGGAAGGAGAAACAGCTGAGAAACAAGACTATTCCGTTGATGATGGTCCAATGGAGCAAGCATGGTAGAGAAGAAGCTACCTGGGAAGTGGAAGATAAGATGAGACAGGAATGGCCTCATCTGTTTGAGTAGGAGCAGCAGTGATCCAGGTAACCTTCTAATCGTTTCTTTGGTACTGATGTGTACTCTTAGCTAGTGACTGCTTATAAAACATTTAGGAATGTTGGATTTTTATATTTCAGTTTTGGTCATTCTCAGGTTTTCTTCAATTCTGATCTGTAGTTGTAATTTGATTTCGAGGACGAAATCTCCTATGTTGGGGAGAATGTGAGGACTGTAGTTAATCGATTTAATTAATGATATATTATGAGCAGATTAGAGAGAATTGTAAGATTTAATCACATAAGCTATTAGTGGAGTCTGTGTATTAGTTAACAACTTAGGGGATTTGGTGCAAGCTATTGGTAGCCCTCAGGTGGCATGTAACAGATCAGGCGCAGGCTGAACTGGGTAGAACAGTTCTGGGTTGAATCTGTTTCGTATTGCGCTTGATTTGTGTTCCTGTCATAAGCTGGTTTCTGGAGACACCAGCTTAGAGGCGAACCTCTTAGAGATGATCAGCTCTGGAAGTTTCCCGTGTGAACGTGCTAGATTCGGTTTAGGGAGGTTATGAGAGCCTTGAGCTGGATGAGTGGATTACGGGAATTGGGATTGTGCTGGTTGGTGACATCATCTTGGGCACAGGCTGATGGTGATGCATAGTATAGATAAGATCTATTTGTGGTCTTCAGTTTTGTGATGAAAGCTGTTTGTGAAGAATCAGCTTTGAACGAGAGCTGACCGATGTTGTGAAGTGCGATATGTTGAGATGCACGCAAGCTGATTCTCGGTCCGTAAGCTGAAATGTACGCGAGAGCTGGAAAGCGTATGAGAGCTGATCGGGTAACTAGCAGTTGGTTAAAGAATAGCTTAGGTCCTGAGCTGAATGGTGAGGTTGTGCTGGACAGTTTGCCGTAAGCTGTTATGTTGAGTCTGGGTCGATAGATCACGGGTAGTGCCTGGGCTATTAGAAGCTATCGGTATGGCCGTAAGCTGAGTGAGGCGTAAGCTTGGAGAGAGTTTGCCGGATCACTCTGTGAGCTTAACTGAACCTTGTAAGCTGAATAGAGCATAGGGAGCAGAATGCCCTGAGCTGTCGTGGCGGGCAAGTTTAGTGGGTAGCGAAAGCTGATGGTTGCACGAGAGCTGTTTTCCGAGAGTGATCTGCCTAGTAGCATAATCTTTGAGGCCGTGATCTGCCGGTGCGTAAGCTAACTGGTGTCATCGTGCCTAAGCTGGGACAGTGCCAGGGTCTGAGCTGGTTTAAGACGCTGTAGGGGATACCATTTCGGGGAGCACAAACTGAACAAAAGTGTGCGGTCTAAGATGGGTATTAGAACTGTCCTGTATTGCCTGAGCTGAATTGTTGAGCAGTGAAGAAGCTGAAGCTGTGCTAGATTTCACTATAGGCGAAAGCTGAGGGGCGACTAATATATATATACCTTTGGAGGACCAACACTCAGCCATTATTTACACCTCACAACACTTATCCTCTCCCGATAATATCTCCCTAGAAACCCTCGCTAGTACTGTTCACATGTCGTCTTCTTCCTTCGATTTTCGGAGCTTGATCGGTCGGATTTGAGCAAGAGTGCTACCGTTGGAAGCGTCAATTCGAGGATTTTATTTTAGTACCAATTTGGGGTTCGATAGCGACTGGGACAGAGGAGTCGAAAGGATCTAGGTCTTATGATTGTAGAACTGTCGATTTGTTTTGAGCTTCGGTTGAGGTAATGAAAGTTTCCATTGTTGATTTTGATTCTTGGATATATGTATTTGAAAGGGATTTGAGTTTATAAGTAGATATTAAGTTGGCCGATATTTTAGTTGTAGGCGTGAGCTGTTTGAGCGTATAAGTGTGTTGATTTCCATAGGTATTCTGCAGATCTGTAGCTCTCGTGAGTTTTGGGTCAGATTTTGTGGTCCGTGCAGTTGACCGAAATCTAGAGGGTGAGCAGCGAGCTTGCTGTTTCAGCCGTGTGTTGGATTGTGATTCTGTGGTAAGATCTGGGCTGAGGTACATTGAGCTTATACTAGCAGCTTTGATATAATCATGTAAATATTTCCTGCATGATGTGAGCTGCTGGGTGACGTGCTTAGATGATTTTTCCTAGCGGTTTGAACTGTCGTGTATATGTGCTAGCTGAAGTTGTCTAGCTGTGCAGATTAACTGACGGTTCTCTGTTTTACTTTCTTA
The DNA here is from genome assembly GCA_001598015.1 of Dorcoceras hygrometricum. Lineage (NCBI taxonomy): Eukaryota > Viridiplantae > Streptophyta > Magnoliopsida > Lamiales > Gesneriaceae > Dorcoceras > Dorcoceras hygrometricum. The sequence goes on along the minus strand of KQ990566.1, from coordinate 94,861 downwards.
TGTGTTATTTACATGTGTTTATTGTGAGTTGGATCTGCCTTGCATATACGCATATCATATTGAGCATGATTCTTTGAGAACCGATCGATGGATAGTACCAGTATGCTGAATCATTTCTATTTTGAAAATAAAATGATTGAGGTGTCGGTTGGATTCCGCATCCTCGACTTTCCTGCCGTGAGGTTTTGTCGGTTGCCCTGAGGTTCACTTGGGTAGCTCCCACCCCTCAGTAAGCATGAATGACACCGGTGGGTCGAGAGATTAGTTTTCAAGTTGCCGGTGCTGCATGTGAAGGGCATGGGTAGCACCCATGTTTCCACATGCGATGTGGCCATTATCTTATTGATTCACTGCCGAGTTTTGGGCGTGGATTGCTTTTGATGACTGATGAGCTTTCATGGTACCCTGACCATGTATTCACTACTTGAGATATTGAATGTTTTATATGTTAGCTAGTTTTATAGATGCTCTTCGTACTGAGGTTTGACCTCGTTGTTTTCCCATCTTTGGGGATGCTTTGGTTTTGTATTTGGCCATTGCAGGTGCTTCAGGTAAATCAGCTGAGCCGAGTGGTGCGTCAGCTGGTTGAGCGTCTGTTGAGTCCCAGTTATGTATTTTATGTATTGAGCTATTGAACCAGGGGATGCCCTGTGTGTATACGATATTCGGGGATTTGTATTTGTTGTATACCTGTTTACTTGTTGTTTTTGTGTGGATTTTTTGAGTTGAAATCCGTAATTTGAGTATGATTGTATTTTAAATGATATTTCAGTTCAGGCCCAAATGAAAATTTTTAGCCCATATTTTATGTTTCTGCGTAATTGTGTAATTAACCCTAGTTTTAGAGCACCGGGCCTGACAACCCTTATGGCCACATGCTTAACTTAAAGCTGTAACTACAAGCTCCGAATTCGTATCTGCTCAAACCTTACCAAGATACCTCACCAAAGCTCACTGTAGAACCGTACAACACTAGCTACGGACAGAACCGGTCGCGCTAGCTCATCCACTGCCACGCAAGGAGGCACGAGAGTGCTAACAGCTCGGAGAGACCAACAACAGCTCTACAAGCACTCAGCAACCTAAAACCACCAACACAGACAGAAGACTAGTTCATCACTCAATGAGAACCAGCTTGGAGAAGAACTTGAAACTGGCCCGCGAGCTAACAAATCCTAGGTTACAACATCCAGCTCGGGTATACTCTACGGCTAACGAAACTAGCCTTAAAGCAAATCCAAGAACAAGGAACAACACTTACAATGCATGGGTACCAGCCCGGAAGAACAACGCAGCTGGGAGAAGCAACGACGGTGCACACCTTACCGCTTTGCGTTTTTGTCCCCGACCACCTCCGACCACAATATCGATAGGGGAAATGACGAGTTTTGAAATGGGTTTCCAACGGTACCACCCTTGACCAAAACTGGTCGGTCAAGCTCCGGCAAATCGAAAAATAAATGTATGGGTGAACAGTAAAAATCAAGGGTTTCGGGAGAGGTAGCTTCTCGAACGCACCAGAGGTGTTAAATATCTGAGGTCTAAAAAATAACTAAGTCTCGGGTCAACTGCTGCTATTTATACTGCCAAACCCCTGATCTAAATACAGTTCCTACAGAACATATTAGACCGCTACTGCTCCAACTTAGACATTCACGCATAACAGATCACGCGTACATAGCAGCACAGGTTCTCAACAGATTACGCCTTCACAGTTCAGCTCACACCTCAAAGCTGACACCATCTTGGACAAACAGCACGGGACTCTTCCCTAACAGCTTGCGTACCCAACAGATCTTGCCTGCGGCAGCTCACAGCTCACATCTCAGTTATCGTGTGTGCAGGCGTAGCCCCAAAATCTCAGGAGAGCTAGGCCAACTCCTCCCTGATCTGACCCACAAAAATAGCTAACAAATACTATAGTAGTAACAGATCACAGTCCAGACCAGTTTACGCACTTGGTCAGCTCACGCGAGACGAACAGCTCTCGTGGAACCTGCTCTTCGCTGTCAGCTTCCTCCTAAGCTGATCGACCTTATCAATACAACGCAACGTCCCTAAGCTTACTACTCAACCCCAAAGGCTACGAAATTCCTAAAGCTGAAATCCATCTTACACGTTGCTCCTCAACTGATAACAGCTCAGAGCTTCTACACCACCAGCTCACAACAAGGCAGATCAAATCTCACTAACATTGTTGTCTAATAGGTCACAACTCAGCTCGGAGGAATTTAGAACAGCACGTATCCTATCTATCAGCTCAAGATACTCGAAACATCTTACAACACCCCAAAGATGTTCGATAAGCTCTCAGATCACAGTGCACCAATCTGTAATAGCTTGCGATCCCAGAACAACTCACGCCTAATGTTCCCTGCTACACAGTATTCCTAAGCTTCTAACATCTCACGAACTCAGCATAGTCCTTGCTTAACAGTTTGCGCCTAAGCTGGTGCACAGTGAATGGTTTATACTTCCACACGTTAAATCCGCTCACGCAACATACCAGCTTACCTCTAAGCTGGACCTCTAATCTGCTCCAATACCCAAGAGCAGCACGGCCACTCTAACTGCTCTCGCCAGTGCTAACTCAAGCTGAACCCGAAACAGCTTACACTAACAGCTTAGCGTGAAACGTGATAGCTCTCTAAGCTGAATAACCTTGACTGATTAACCCTTATCTAAACCCGATTAAGCTACTAATTACCTTGGTTAATCACAGCCCTCACTCTCTCCACCTTTAAATATTTCATCCTCGAAATCAAACGGTTCTCACCAAAGCTGACGGCAACAACTAACCTTGCCAAAGCTAAAACTACAAACAGATCTTGTCCTATCTGTTAACTACGACCAACTCTCCACCTTAGCTGAAGACCACAACAGCTCTGGTCTACATCGGAAATAGTACCAGCTTACGCCTAAACTGGTACCATCAAATGACGTGGTACAACCCTCGCGATCTGAATGCTAAGCTCAGGACGTCAAGAACCTCCCTAAACTGAATTTAGCTTATGCTTCGGCTTATAATAGTTTACGCTACACAACGCCTCTGCAAGCTATTCACTTCTATGTTGATCTCCCAAAAATAGTTCACGACAGAATACCAGCATACCGTCCAGCTAAACAGTTCAACTCAAAACTTTCTCTTCACAGATCAGCTTACGCCCAATCAGCAAAATCTTTAAGCTGATCGCTACTACGCTACTATACCCCTAACAGCTCACATAAAACAAAACAGACCACAACGCAAAGACCAAAAAGGGATCACTAACAAGCGTACAACCAGTTACGGACTGGATAGGAACATAACTCAAATAGGAAGGAAACAGAATGCAAGGAAGAAAAACAGTATCCAACGTGGATGAGGGCACGCTTCGCTCATCTCAGTTTCTGCTTCTCAAGTTGTGAGACCTGGATTTGTTAATTGAGATTAATCGTGGGAATTAATCGAATTATAGAGGTTCTATTGGTTGTTTAGAGATTTTGTTGGTTTATAATCTCTGCTTGTATGTTTGAATTGTATTTTCGGGTCGATTTCCCTCCTTAGAGTAATTCTGGAGATTTTCGTAATTTTGGGTTTAGAGGTATTTGCTGGTAGCAGCTTTGATGACATCATGCTTTATGTTGGCATCGAAGTCGCTGACGTAAGCTTTGCTGCTGGTAGCTTAGCGCGTATTGTTCTTTGTTTTGGTTGCTGTCGAAAGTAGTTGGATTGGTTTGTAACGACATCGTTTAGATTAGTAGAAGCGACGCCGTTTCGCTAGCGAGCAGATATCTACTGTTGAGAAGTCTGCCAGCAGGTAGCGTAGGAACCAGTCGTTGGGGAAATTATCTTGTTTTTGTGATGAGCGCTATACGACATCGTTTTGAGGTGCAAGTGACGTAAGAGTATCTGCTGGTACTAGAACGTCACTGTAGCTTGCTGCTGGTATTTAGCGAGAGATGCTGCCAGCTATGATGACGTCAGTGGAGCGACGTCGTTTGAGTTAGTTGCAACGTTGCGTTTTGATGTTGCTACGGGTATCAGTTGAGAGTAGCGTTATGCGTTGTTTTGTTCTTGCGACTGGATGTTCAGCTATTGGCAGCTAAGATTACGTCATTTATGCGACGCCGTTTTGATCTGTATTAGAGGGCCTTTGCTATCGTTGCTGCTGGCAGCAGCGGGTTCGTTTGTTGAAGAGAAGGTGTCGACTGATTTTGTCGGTGGATTGTTTTTAAGATTTCAGCAGTGGTGGGAATTATTTAAGGAAGACTTGATCTTCGAATTTGTGATATCAGTTCCCATACTTAGAATTTCCATCCTTTCGTTCTCTGTTTCTCGAACCCTAGAGTACTGTTCACCGTGAGATTTTCCGGTGAATTCCCGTCTGTTCCGGTGATTGTTTTGCTCGTGCGAGGTATCGTTGGACTCCTCTCGAGAAACTCCTTCATCCTATACCACTTTTGGAGGCTGTGGTGGGCTAGTTGAGGAACGAGAAGTTGCTGCCAGTTCGTGAATTTTGTAGTAGCAGGTAGAACTTCATTTCCTCGTGTTGAGATCTTGTTTCTAGCCTTGTTTTAAGCTCCTTGCGAAATTTTGGTAGTAGGAAACGGTGTTGGTTGAGCGTAGCTCCCAGCCGTGAATTTCTGTTAGATCCCTGAGTTATACACTTGTTGTTTAGCAGGCTTTTACCAGAGTCTTCGGGATCCCTTTTAGTGGTAATTGTTGCGGAGGAAAGGTATGGATTTGTGCTTGTAAATGCAGCATAGGCATGGCTTGGATAAAATGGTAGTTGCTGGTTGTTGGCTGCCGTGTGGTGATGCCTTGTGAGGCACTGTTTTTATGAGATGGTTGTGTTTATTGTGTTGTGCATCGGCTGTTGTGCATATGATTATGCTTGTTATTGTTCAGCATGTTGCATCCGCATATTAGCATCTCATTCCAGCTTTTGCAGCCATTGCCTTGTTGTTCTTGCTCTGTTTCTTACCAGGATGCGAGTTGTTGATGCATCTGGTATTCGAGTGTTGTGTCCCGGTGAGTGGCTAGCTACCACACTTGGAACACACCCAATGGCCACGTTGTTGCAGATTTCGTTGAGCTATGCATTGAGTTCCTTGACTTCCTTTCCAGTTGGAGTCAGTTATTGTTGTCCTGCATCTCATGCATAGTCATCTGTATTTTATTCTTGATGTTTACTGCTGATTTATAGTTGCTCTCCGTACTGGGGTCTGACCCCATGTCCCTCTGGGGCTTGGTTTGTTTTCCTTGCCTGTTTTGTTGTCCAGGTCATACAGCTGGTCGAGGAGTTAATCCAGCTTGCGGTGCCCCAGGAGGTGGTTGCGTGTCCCAGTAGCTTATAGCATATATGTATGTATCAGTCTAGTAGCCGGGGAGATGCCCTGTGCTTCGTTGTTGTATTACCGTGTGGAGTCTGATACATGTTTATTTGTATGGATGCTATCTTTGCTGTTGTTGGTGTTGGATACTGGGAAACTTATTTTGAGTATTGTTCTATTTTAGATTATATGTCTTAAACCGTCGGGCCTAAAAGCGAAAATTATACCCACTTTTTGATAAGCTTCCGCATGTGTTTGGGTTTTTAATTTGTTTAGAGCACGAGGCCTGACACAAGTAATCCTTCCTCATCCATGTCTACTCCACTGTACAGGGTAAGGTAATATCCGCCATAGTTTCTCCCTTCTGTCCAGAATTCTCACTGGCCATACAATAAAACATAGCGTCTGTTCCAGCTCAAATTCATCAGTCCTCATCACAAGAGACGGATCTGGTTCGTGTTCCCTCAATTAGACACATAAAACACGCCATGTTTCCACTACAACACATCCGCCATCCGCAAACTGCACGCTAAAGATCCAATCTGTCCAGATACACTTAAACAGACTGATGAATCTAAGAGCCAACCTACCCTTCAGTCCCAAGCCCAACGCAATCTAAGAAGGAGAAACTCGCAAGAATTAAACAAGCAACAACATGAAATTCCAAGGATTCACACCTCAAGAGCACAATCTAGCTCAGTGACTTCGCACACTCTTCGTTTTGGATTAAATCATATCCTATTGGCCCTTCACCTGCTGCCCAAAATCCAGTGAAGACCACAAATCTTCCTCAACTCTTCCAGCTGGTACAGCAAATCTGCACTTCTTTCCTTGCAAAACCTCGAGGGTAGTCACCCCGAACATCACTGAGAGCTAAAACGGCACGCAGAACTCTTCCAAAACAAGGAATTTCTGTCAATCACGAACGAAAAAATTCTCAACAACTCGCAGCATGCCTTCCAAATACTGCATGGTCAGCTTAGATTGGACAACTGGGTGGGGGTGGTAAACTTCTATAATCGCCAATCGAGACTCCAAAACTATCTGCAAGTTCTTCTCCTCGAGAATTACCCCATGACTTCCTGCGGGACTCTGTCAACAACAACACACCATGAAATTTCGCCATAAGAAATAGCAGTCAAGCCTGCTCTAAGCTGGCTCCAACACAACTTAGCTTACTCAACTACACAGTCAACTCGGACTGGCATAGGCAAAAATCAGCAGGAACTCTATGATGAAACTCAGCTCACAATGTCCAGCTTGTCTCAAAGATGAAAACAATCTCTCAATCTGCACAACATCCAGGAACATCATCCGGAAGACAATAGGAACTAGCGATCAACGGGATTGCTATCAGCACCTCCTCCTCAAATCAGTCGTACAAATCAGCACTATCTCACGGGACAAACCTAACTCGCAATAGTAGGAGTACTACATCACACAAAGCAAGGTGGGGATCGAATCAACCCAAACTCAAACACACAGCGCAGAAACACATGTGTGTGATGTTCTCATGTCAATACCAAACTCACGTAGGAAAATACAAAAGCAAAGCAAGTACCTGCTGTTACTCCTCCGACAAATCGTCAGCATGCTCTCAAATTATTGCTCTCAACTGAGCCCGCTGAGGTCCCGAGTGCTGAGGTTGAGAAGGAAGATGCAGATATGACGAAGCATTACCAAAATAATCCTGCTGTGACAGATTAGAACGTTGTCCTCAACACTCCTCTAGCGTCCGCATCAACTACTGCTCAAAACCAAAACGAGGGGAAACTCGAAGAAACTAACACCTGGCTGTAAACACCATCCTGAAGTTCCTAAATGCTCAATAAATTCGAGATACTCAACGCTACTAGAACCGCTGGCTGGGCTTTCCAAACAAAGAATCAGCAACAAGCTTCTCTAGCCCAAGCTATCGCTGAATTCGCGTCCAAAATCCTTGATCAACTCTATCCAAGGACACTGCCTCACAGACAAGTCAGGCTGATTGAAGACACACTTCAAACTCTTGGGGTCGGTGGAGATCACCAATCTATCTCCACCTTAAAGAGTGGCGCCCAACCCCAAAATAGACATGACGGTAGCGAACACCGAGACAGGAACAGGAGATCTCATCTAGCAAGGTCTCCACTAACGTGACGCAACTAGGCCTCGCCAGTTCTGTAGCCACACACCACTCAAACTTCTCGAGGAAAGAGAAGGATAAGAAGAAGGTGCGGATTAAGCCAGTACACTCCGTCGATCATGAGAGTAAAGCCAACCCAGAAGTAGCAGTGATCAATGGAACTCTGGAAACAGCTCAACAGCTGGAGGTACGAGCAAAAGAAACCAACGGGGTTCAAGATACAACAACTCTAATAGCACGACAAAGATCTTAGAATACACGCGCAGTACTAAGGGCTCAGCAGCCACTCAGTCTTCTCTTATCATCAAACTGCACACCGTCCAACAAACCCACCATGTGCTCAAAACATCCACTCTTTGAGTCAAATGCTCCACTTCGGGCACGACGTCTCAAAAGAACTTTCGGCCGAGCAACATCATCCGACATTAACTGAAACTCTCGGCTTGTCTACAACCTGCCTAACAGCTCTAACTCTGCCTCTACTAGGCGGCAACTATCAGGCACACTAAGATAAGCTTACACAAAGCAGGAAATCAAGTAATCAAGCACACGCAGGAGGATAAACACTGTGCCTAGACTCGAGTGTGTTAGAAAAAAACGAGCTTATCCCATTTAAGCTCTGATGCCAAAGTATCAGGCCCGGTGCTTATAAACACAGGTACATCACGCAAAACACGAAAGCTTAAATAGTAGCTAAATTTTTTTTTTCGGCCTGACTGAAAAATATAGCATTCAACATAAGTTTATACTCAAATAGGGCTTTGACTCAAAAGCCGTAGCAACAACCACTGCTACAAGAAATATACATGCAACTCAATCAAGTCAAATACACAGGGCATCCCCTGGAAATGACTAGGACTGCACCAACTGTCACACCTCACGGACCAGCGATCACCTGAAAGAGGCCTGCAATGGCCAACACACGGTCAAGCAACCCCAAGGGAAAACAAACGATGATCAAACCTCAGTACGAAGAGCAAATAAGCATGCAAGCTATCAAAGAAAGCCTAGAACATATCATGTTGTGCAATGCATGAAATATACAAAGGAGTCACCGGGGCTCAAGGGGCAACTCAGCAGCAGGAGAATACGCAGCTCACAGAAAACACTCAACTTCTGGCGATCAGAACAGTAGGGTTCACCCAACATGTGAGATAATGGGAGTTACCTGGCCGCTCGATGACACACGGTAACCGATACACTACAAACAGGAGTGGCGGTAGTTCATGTGAGAGAATGGGAGCTACCAAGCCGCTCAATCACACGAAGCACTAGAACAAATCTATAACAGAGGGCCATAAAGCATGTGAGAGAATGGGAGCTACCTAGCCGCTCGATCACATGCATCCTGATAACAACAGGTTACATCAACAACGGCTAGCAAGGAAAACAAGCTCAACGACAGATAACTGCTAGCAAAGGATAACAAGGGGCATAGGCTCAACCCACAGGACATCATGCGGATAACAAGGGAGGATCTCAACAACATGATATGCATGCATGTGAAACCAATAAAGCGCAGCATACAGCCCTACAGCATAAGCAAAACAGCCCCATATTCACACGCATGCATAAAACAGAACATCTCAGACAATAGCATGCAGCACAGGGCTTAGCACTCAGCTCAAAGCCCTAAGCACGACAACATATACAGAACGGACCCAACAGCACGGCTACTCAGCACACACATAAGGGCCACAACTAAAACAACACACTCAAAACTAACTAAATAGCTCGAGCAGCATGCACAACACAAGCGCAATGAGGTTAAGGCAGCTCGACCTACAACCCTTATGCCCACATGCTTAACCTAAAGATGTAACTACAAGCTCCGAATTCGTACCTTCTCAAACCTTACCAAGATACCTCACAAAAGCTCACTGTAGAACCGTACAAACACCAGCTCTGCACAGAACAGGTCGCTCTAGCTCCTCTACTGCCACGCCAAGAGCCACGAGAGTGCTAACAGCTCGAAGGGACCAACAACAGCTCTACAAGCACTCATCAACCTAAAACCACCAACACAGATAGAAGACTAGTTCATCACTCCACGAGAACCAGCTCGGAGCAGAACCTGAAACAGACACGCAAGCTAACAAACCCTAAGTTAAAACATCCAGCTCGGGTATACTCTACGGCTAACGAAACTAGCCTTAAAGTGAAGCCAAGAACAAGGAACAACACTTAAAGTGCATGGGTACCAGCCCGGAAGAACAACGCAGCTGGGAGAAGCAACGGATGCACACCCTACTGCTTCACGTTTCTGTCCCCGACCACCTCCTACCACAATATCGGTAGGGATATTAAGGTTTTGGAAAGGGGTTTCCAACGGTACCACCCTTGACCACAACTGGTCGGTCAAGCTCTGACAAATCGGAAAATAAAGGTACGGGTGAACAGCAAAAATCAAAGGTTTCGGGAGAGGTAGCTTCTTGAACGCACGAGAGGTGTTACATATCTGAGGTCTAAAATATAAATAAGTCTCAGGTCGACTGCTGCTATTTATACTGCCAAACCCCCGATCTATTCTATAGTTCCTACAGAAAATCTTAGACCACTACTGCTCCATCTTAGACATTCATGCATAATAGATCACACATAGACAGCAGCACAGGTTCCCAACAGATTACTCCTTCACAGTTCAGCTCACACCTCAAAGTTGACACCAGCTTGGACAAAAAGCACGAGACGCTTCCCTAACAGCTTGCGTACTCAACAGATCTCGCCTGCAGCAGCTCACAACTCACAGCTTAGCTCTCTTGTATGCAGGTGTAGCCCCAACAGCTCAGGAGAGCTAGGCCAACTCCTCCCTGATCTGACCCACGAAAACAGCTCACAACTACTACAGTAGTAACATATCACAGTCCAGACCAGTTTACGCACTTGGTCAGCTCACGCGAGACCAACAGCTCTCGCGGAATCTTCTCTTTGCTATCAGCTTCCGCCTAATCTAATCGACCTTATCAATACAGTGCAACATCCCTGAGCTAACTACTCAGCCCAGAAGGCTATGAAATTCCTAAATCTGTAATCCAGCTTACACGTTGCTGCTCAACTGATAACAGCTCAGAGATGCTACACCACCAGCTCACAACAAGGCAGATCTGTCTCACTAACATTGTTGTCTAACAGTTCACGCAACACATCTCGAAGGAATTTAGAATAGCACGTATCCTACCTATCAGCTCAGGATACTCTAAACAACTTACAACACCCCAAAGCTGTTCGATAAGCTCTCAGATCACACGCACCAATCTGTAACAGCTTGCGATACCAGAACAGCTCACGCTGATGTTCCCTGTTACACAATATTCCTTAGCTGCTAACAGCTCATGGACTCATCATAGGCCTTGCTTAACAGTTTGCGCCTAAGATGGTGCACAGTGAATAGTTTACGCTTCCACACGCCAATCCCGATCGCGCAACATACCAGATTACCTCTAAGTTGTACCTCTAATCTGCTCCAATTCCCAAGAGCAGCACGGCCACTCTAACAGCTCTCGCTAGTGCTAACTCAAACTAAACTCGAAACAGCTTAACGTGAAATGTGATACCACTCCAATCTGAATAACCTCGGTTGATTAACCTTTAATCTAAACCCGATTAAGCTACTAATTACCTTGGTTAATCACAGCCCTCACAGAGATCCCGAGAACTGAGATTGAGAAGGCCCTCTGAACCACGAAAGACAAGGCTGCTTAAACGGACCTCGAGACTGGTGAGACTGGCAGAACGATAATATCTATGAGACGATCCTCCTGAGTGATCCTGATTTGATGAGTGAAACGCTGACTCCCTGCAGAAGGACATACCCTCGCAAAATGTCCATGATTCCTGCAAATATGACAAACTTCCTAGACTTCATACATTGCATCATCGGATGTCTACCACCACATTGACCACAAAACACTGCCAACGAGCTACCACTTCTGGAAATGTCAGAACTAGAAGAACTAGAGCTCGACTTCTTCTTGAAATGTTTTAACTTGGGCTTAAACTTCTGGTGACTCAAATGCTGAGACATTTGAGGAGGCTGAAATACATACCTTGAGGCACGGGATAAAAGCCTTGAGAAACCTGCGACTGAACCTGTGACTGCATGTTCAGTAAACCCTTCTCAATATTGGTCGCCTTGTTCATGGCATCTGCATATGTACAAGGGGAACCAACCAAAACTAACGGAAAAATATTCGGCCTCAAGCCCTCTAAGAACTTGTTCGTCATTGTTCTCTCCTGACTGGCGACGTGGGGCACATAGAAGAGTAGGGAAGAAAATTGTCGAGCATACTCTGCCACATTCAGGTTACCCTGCACCAAGTTACTAAACTCACGCTCCTTGGCATTGTAGTAGGACTCTGGAATATACTACTATATAAAAGCCGCACAAAAACTTTCCCACGAGATTACTAAAAACCATTTCTCTCATAGTTCTGGAAGTACCCTTCCACCAGTGTTGTGCATGCTCCCTCAACTGAAACACAGCCAAACTCAGTATTCGGTCCTCATCATAATGTAACCTATCGAGAAGTCCCTCCATATTCTCCAAACAGCCCTTGGAAACAACTCCACCCTCAACACCTGAAAACGTCTGAGGGTTTGTCCCATGAAACTGTTGGGGAACCGTGGCGGATCCGGATCCCGTCTCCCGGCGAGGCAGCGGAAGAACAAAATTAGGCCGGAAAACGTTCAATACAATTCAATAAAAACACAATATGAACCATTCATAGGATGTTTCTCGGGGTGTTACCTTGCTGGCGACTTGCGCCTGGCTCCAACCAGAATTACAAGAAGACCGGCGCTTCACGGTAGGCGGCTGTAGATTACGTCAATCAGGTCCACGACCGGAAGGGAGACTCCTTTGTCAGCCTACACTAGAAGGCCTGACGAGATCAGCATGGACGGATTATCCTCGAAAAGTTGGCTGGAACAAATTCCGGTGAGGCAAGTCGGTGGCGGCGGCGCGTGGAACCGGCGGCGGCCATGAGGTATGTGAGGAGGGGAGGCGGCGTGAGCTTTAGGGTTAGGTTAAGTGTAATCAAGTGTGTTATGATTAAAGCCTCCAAGACTTCGTTAAGTAGACTATAAATGGACTTGGACCGGCCCAACGGGCCCGGGTCCAAATGACGATATCCATCGCTGCGACTTCATCGTAACTCCGATCGCCGATCAGATCGGACCGATCGACTCAGTTTCCAAAATTGAATATTATGATATGAAAAATAATTTTTCAGATCATCTAACCCTAAATTGCAAAATGACCGTTTTGCCCCACAACAGCGGAAAATCACGATTTGACCCCTGTTGACTTTTAGGAAGTCGCACTCCCTAGAATCCTCCTCCTATGCTCAACAAACTGAGTTCAGTATCCGTGCGGGAATATCGAATCCAGTACTTGTGTGACCCTCAATGGTTCAGGGATACAGCTAGCCGT
>KQ990566.1:51260-64527 GCA_001598015.1 Dorcoceras hygrometricum | reverse complement strand
GAAGATCACGGACCGATGATTTCCCCGGTTGATACACCGTGCGTGGTATAGAGGCTCGATTGAGATGACTGCCAGTTGATACACTGGTCTAGCTATCCGATCCTTGATAGTCTTCATGCATTTCATAGCATTGAATTATAGCATGTGCATGATTAGCTGTTTCATAGCTCTTCGTACTGAGGCTTGACCTCGTATTTCTTTTCCTGCTTTTGTGTTGTTTGGGTCTGTGTTACCCATTTGCAGGATCTTCAGGTAACCAAGCTGGACCGAGTGGAGTGCCAGCTGGTCGATCCCCGTATATTTGAGTCCCATTTATATTATGATATGTATTGAACCGGGGGATGCCCCGTGTTTTTATGTATTGGGGATCTGTACTTGATTTGAGTATTGATGTTACCTGTTGTGTTTGAGTTTGAGTTAACTCGTATTTTGAGTATTGATATTTTGAATGTATGTTTTTGAGTTCAGGCCCATTTTAGTTCGAAAAATTTTTAAGCCCGATTTTATGCTTCCTTGATTATGTGCTTAATTGTGCTATAATCTATGTTTATTAGCACGGGGCCTGACATGAGCTGTTTATAACCTAGGCTACTGTAACTGTGTTATGCCTGTGACTGTGAGCTATCAGGTCTAGCTGTATATCACATGAGATAGCCTGAGTTGTGTTGTTTTGTTTCTGCATGCGTAATTGTTTATGCAGCTTTTGTGCTTGTGTTGTTCGGCAGTAGGTTTCATGCTATTCCTTTTTGTTGTGCTGTCTCGTTATGGTTATTGCATGCTGCATCTGTTCTGCTATTATGGCATACATTCATGGTATATTGTTGTGCTCTCCCTTGTTACCCTCATGCTAGCCGTTGTTGTTGAGCTCTCCCTTGTTACCCGCATGCTAGCCGTTGTTGTTGAGCTCTCCCCTTGTGATCTTCTGCTGGCCTTTCCTGTTGATGACCTGTTAGTACCATGAAGCTTGTCGTTGGTTTATTGAGGACGAGCGGCTAGCTACCGTGCTCCTCTTCTCCCTGCTGTGGGTTGGTTTGCCGCTATGAGACGAGTGGATAGCTACCACGCTCTCATGAGCTTGGGCACCAGCGGGTTGAGTTGTTCATGCTTCTGGTACCACGTGTTGAGATGAGTGGATAGCTACCACGCTCTCACATGCTCTATGGCCACTATTGTTTGTACCTCCAGCCGTGGAGTCGTTCTGCGAGCCTTGTACCTCCGATTGTTGAGATGTTCCTACGAGCTATGTACCTCCAGCTGTTGAGTGTTTCTGTGAGCATTGTATCTCCAGCGGTTGAGTCGTTCTTTGAGCCCAATAATGCATTGTACTCTCCTTCATGCATTGCACGCATTATGTTTATACTTTATTGTTAGCTGTTGTTGTTATTGCTCTTCGTACTGAGGTTTAACCTCGTTTGTTTTCTCTTGGGGCTGCTTTGGCCGTGTGCTGGTCATTCCAGGCCTTTTCAGGTATTAGCTGGTCTGAGCGGTGCATCAGCTGTTGAAGCCCCGCGGGTGTGAGATCCCAGTTATATACATAAATATATACGATATCGAGTCATTGCCAGGGGATGCCCTGTGTAGTTGTTGTATTGATTTGATTCGTGATTGATTGTATATATTGGTTGATTGAGATTTTATGCGGTAGACTTTTGATGCAAGCTTATATTTTGAGTATGCGTGTACTTTAAATGTTAGAATTTCAGTTAGACCAAAAAGAAAAATTTTTAGCCACTTTTTAAGCTTCCGTGTTTTGCGTGTTGTATCTGTGTTTATAAGCACCGGGCCTGACAAGTAAGGACTAATCTGTACAACCAAGACCTCGGACTTAATCCACTCGACAAATGATAACCCTTTGAAAAGTCCGAACGAGGTAGTCCGATAGATCACTAGGTAACTATCCATCTGCATGCTCAGAACATCTCTATGTTCCCTATCAATGAAACGTGGTACTTTGTATCGCAGATGCTAGTCTCAAGCTCGAGCGGCCCTCATCCTCTTCTGGACGGCCCAATATACTAGGAACTAATTTACAACACACAGTGAATATTAGATGTGTTTCATGGTAGCCATCAAATTCACACATCTAACATACACTATAGTGCATTCAATGTCTTTATCCAACAATTTGTAATCATAATGAAGATAAAGAATGCTAAATAAAGATCATTTTACATAGAGCCAACAAAAGAAAACCCACATGTCACAAATTGGCTAGTTGGGCACCTACTCTAACACTTACGCCTAAGGTGATTCCACTAAACGACGCGGCACAACACCCACGATCTGAACACGCAGCTCAGGGCACCCAGAACATCCCTAAACTGAATTCAGCTTACGCTCCAGCTCCTAACAACTCATGCTCATAAAGCAAAACCCCAGAGCTGCTACCCTCTACGTGGTTATCCCCAAAACGGCTTGTGACAGAAAACTCACTCAATGCACAACGAAGCAGTTCAGCTCAGAACTGCTCCACACAGATCAGCTCACGCTCCACAAAGTAATTCAGCTCTGGACTGATCCACTCAGATCAGCTCACGCCTGATCTGTTCTACGCTAAAACCCCACCTTAATTAATCCACTAATCGTCCAGACCTCACAACTCGTAACAACTGAATCCAATATAATTGGTAAAATTCATCAGCAATGTTATTTAGGAGAAAATAACTTTTATAAGGGTTTGTTAGGGCTAGGGTAAAATAGTAAAATTTGTTCGAATTTATTAAAAACATAACAAAAATGTTGAACTTAAAATATTGGTTCAATCTCATCGTCTACCCGGACGGCCCAGCCTCCTTCTAAAATCTTGAGTTGGCGTTGATATATTTCAAACTTGTATTCTTAGGCTAGTGACATCAGTGGTTGATATCGGCGCCCCAGCTGATTGAGTGAAGATCAATGTAAACCAAGCTGTATGATTGCCTCTCATTTCATTTATGTTCTCTTCAGTCTGGGCTCATTCAATTGGATGATTGGCTGATACTGGTTTTATGTGTGTAGAAGGATTGTTTTGAGGTTTATGCTTTAGTCACCGGGCTTTGCGTGAAGAGGTGTGCACTGTTGTTTTTTGAAGTGTAGTTTGCTTTGATTTATGTGGTGGTTGGTTCTCCCAACCCCTTTCTTAACAATAAAAAGTTCACTTTCTCTTCATGTGTGTCACCTTTTCTGTAATATGTCTAGGTCACAAGGTATGCGTTCTTCATTTTACTTTTTGATTTATGTGATAGCTACCATATTGGTTAGCAACGCTGAAAAACTAGCATAGCATTTTATTCTTGGTGTTGAAGATAGTTGTTGGTTGTAGCATGGTTTTTCCTTAGAGCATGAAGATGAACTTGCGAATTTCTTGTGCAAAGTTGGTCATCTTGGTGCTTCTGCACACATAAAACCAATCTCAATATCGGACGTAATATGGTAATAGCAGGTTCCGTTCTGCTTTCACTTGGCAGATTTTGTATTTGTGTTACAGCACAACTAAATGTAGTCTTTATGAAGCTTCTCCTGCTAGCTTCATCTTCTTGTTTCAGGTTCATAATGCAATAGTTTTTTTTATTCGAAATATTACGACAAAACACTATAACAATAAATCCCCATATAACTCATGTAGCTATTTTCTCTCTAGCTGTGGAAGAAATAGCAGTAGTGATCACCAACACATTCTCGCAGTTGTTAAAGATCAGAATTCCAGAATTGTGATGAAATTTGCATCAATAGAAGACTCATATTTGTTTTATAACCAATATGCTAGAGAAGTCGGATCTAGCGTAATGAAGTTGTTTGAAATAATTTATATGTTCAAAGAGAGGCATACAGATTAAATCCGTTGGAGTAAGCAGAGCATATGTGTGATCAAACAAAAAATGAAAGATCACATAGTGAAGTTATATCTGTATGTAAATCAAAGATTACAAATGTCAAAGAATAAACTGGACCTAATTGGGTCGTTAGTACTTTTACAGAAAACCACAAGTTCTCTTTCTAAAGTGTACTTGCTACGCTCCTATTGTGATGTTTCGGCGGTAAAGAAAGCATTAACTCAGTAGCTTTCAGAAGTCAATATGCCCACCTTTAAACAAATATGGTTGATGGACATAGAGTATGGACGGCCTGAGCACGTAGGTTGCATGGAAAGAAATATAAGAAACTTTGACTAAGAGTAAATGGTGAAAAAAGGGTATAGATGTTCAGTTCTTTGAATCCGAGAAAGAGAAGAATCTGGATTTTTCTTTGCTTTTGATACACGTTCAGAGAACCGATTTAGTAGGTGTTTTTGGGTACATCATGTATCACGGAGAACATACAGTTTATCCGGTGGTGTGGTTGTTGGATCGATTTTTGGCGAGACCCTTTGATGAAGTGCAATGACTAGTTATTCGATCAATAACAAGTGCTAGAGGGTGTAACCAGATCGAATGACAAGACGCAGGATTCAGTCAGAAGTTGAAGCCGGGTTCGCAAAGATCAAGCTGGTTTCAGCTGAAAGTTGAAATCAGCCCGATATAAGGCGAGCGCTAAACATGCCAGTTCCAGCTGGAAGACTAGAACCAGCTCGACACTTTGGCCGAACGATCTGATTAACTTAACTTGAGCTGCAATAGCTCAGTGTTCTTGAATACTTTGTGCACCGAGATACAGATTGAGTAATGTAAATAACATGCGGAAATAACTCAAACTACACTCTATCGTTCGAAGCCCAGATAAACAGTTATAAACGCGTAAGCAAATATGTGATGCGTATAAATGTAAATACTGAAAACAGTAAAGAAAGATACGCTGAATTTGTTTCTGGAAGTTCGGAGCTCAATCTCCTACATCTCCCCTTATTCCGCCACGGGAAGGATCCACTAGAAGACTTTGATTACAACGACCCC
This sequence comes from Dorcoceras hygrometricum, assembly GCA_001598015.1. NCBI lineage: Eukaryota > Viridiplantae > Streptophyta > Magnoliopsida > Lamiales > Gesneriaceae > Dorcoceras > Dorcoceras hygrometricum. The sequence goes on along the minus strand of KQ990566.1, from coordinate 59,659 downwards.
TGCTGCAACCCACTCCTACGACCCGCAGCCGCAAGAACTCCTAGCTTCTACCAATTGCACACCAACCCGCAAGTTGTGTGACTAACTTCACTTCTTTAACGCCTCAGTGAGAAAGGCTACAAGGACTTGTTTAACATCTCTGTCCAAAGACTACACACACTTTTTTAACGTCTCAGTGCGAAAGACTACTAGACTTGTTTAACGTCTCTGTCCAAATACTACAATGGAGAGTATTTGAATCACATTCACTCTTTATCTATTTCGCTCAACTCTCGAATATGAGTGAATGTGTGTGTGTAAGATTTACAGTGTGAGCACAATCTCTCAATGAATTAAATCTCACACTCTGGGAAGTGCTCCTGGTTTGAGCTGGTTTTCTGCTATCTTCCCAGGTTCAGTGTTGTGCGTCTCTTGATTCTCTGATTGAACTTCGCACAACTACTCTAACTGTTTTTGAGCATATCTTTAATCTGTTTTCATTGCGCCTCTTTATAAAGCCTCTGCTTGGATATATCCATTGGACACAAGATTTAGCCCTTCTGAAAAGTCTTCTGACGCATATGTACTTTGTGTCCTTTGGCATTTAATGTGTTGCAGACTTTATGTGACTCGAGCTCTGTTCATCGAGGATTCTGAAGCCTTTGGTCACTTCGAGCTCTTGTTTGCTTGTTCCTGATGTGGACAAGACAAAACAAATCAGTTTGAACCAATTAGATTGGTCTTCGTTTGATTGTTCAAACTGATTTATTTGACCAGATTGATTTGTCTGGCCCTGGTTTCTCAGCTCGTTTCTCTGTCAAGCTGGTTGCTTCATCAGCTCCTGCAGAGCTCTCTCCTCTCCTCACCATCTTCTTTGTTCTCATCTTCGAGCTAATCTTCTGGAGCAACTTCTGCATCTGCGCCTCTTTTTGTCTTCAGCTGAGCTCGTTCTGTTCTTTCCTGCTCTTCGAGCTGCTTCGAGGCTCCAGCTTTGCTCCATTCCCAGCTGGTCGCCAACCAGCTGGTTGATATATCTGTGAGATCAAGCTTCTCACAGATATCATATGCCGAGCTGGTTTGTCTTGTCAGGCCTCGTGCTCTAAACAGAGTAAAAACATTCAAACACACACGGAAGCTACTAAAAAGCGGGTAAAATTTTTGCTTTTGGCCTGACGAGTTAAAACAATATAATTTAAAATGGCACGATACTTAAATAGAATCTCAATTTACTAAAATCACCACAACAATAACAGTATAGCATAAAACAAGTATCAGACTCCAACAATCAAATACACCAACGAAGCACAGGGCATCTCCCCGACTAACTGGATCGATACATATAAATATGCTATACGCTACTGGGATACTCTAACCACCTCCTGGGACACCTCCAGCTGGGCTAAAACCACGACCAGCTGTAAAACCTGGTTACCTGAAATCAACACAACAAGGAAAACAACCAAGCCCCAGAGGGACATGGGGTCAAAACCCAGTACGGAGAGAAACTATAAACAGCAATAAACAGCATGAATAAAATACAGATGCTATTCATGAGGAAAGAAACAACAGCTCAACGGGATCTGCAACAGAATATGTGGCCACGGTGAGTGTAGGACATATGGGTGCTACCCACTCACCCTACTCGCCCACCCTTACCAGACGCATCAACAACTCAACATGCCGTTGCCTCGCCCATGAACTGTGGTAGCTAACCACTCGGCGCATGGTGGCTAACAAATCCCAGCAGGGAGATGAGAGTGCGGTATCGCCGCTCGCCCTCGCATCCTGGTAAGGAAAACAAAAACAACAACGAAACAAGGCAATGGCTGCCACAACTGAAATGGAATGTCATGCGTGTATGCAACATGCTGGAACACAAGCATATAAACATATGCAACACAGCAATTAAACACAATAGCATACACAGTCCTCAACCAGGACAACAACAAAGCACGGCAGTCCAACACAGCCATCTCGCAATTCATCCAAGCCAAGTTCCACGCTGAATTACAAGCTCAAGATCCGTACCTTAATTTCTCGCACAATTACCACAACAAAGAGCCCGAGAGATCTAAGTCCAACACCTGCTAACACACGCCCAATCAGGTTCAGGGAAAATACCAAGAGAACTCACGTCCAAACACTGGCTGGGAGCAACAACTCAACCAGAAACTACACAACCCATACAACTATAAAAGGAGCTTAAAACAATGCCTAGAACAAGATTCCAACAACTGAATTCGAAAGCTACCTTCTTACACAACACTCGGCCGAGAGACAGTAGCTTCGAGCTTTTGTTCTAGCCAACGATAGCCTCCAAAATGGGTAAGATATGATAGAGCTTCTCAAGAGGAGTCCAACGCTACCTCGCACGTCCAAAACGATGATCGAAAACGATGGGAATTGCCGGAGAAAAGTTACGGTGAACAGTACTAGGGTTCGAGAACAGAGGTCGACAATTGGAGAATTTTACTAAGTATGGGATCTGATATCTCAAATCGAAGACCAAGTCTTCCTTAAATAAATGCGTAAAAACCGATTAAGAAGTCCACCGACAAAAACCAGCAGTCGCAACAACCAACAGCTGCTGAATCCCATAACTAATAAACCTCAATAACACAAAACGACGTCGCAAGGTGACACGTCACTCGCTACTTGCGACTGGTCCTCAAACCCAAAAGCTGGACAACCCAACGACTGGATGCTCTTACGAAAGCCAACGAACTGGTTCTCAAATCCAAAAGCTGTATTGCCTACACCCAAAAACTGGTACCAGTCGTTACATCAAAACGCTGCGTTCCAACTTAATAAAACGGCGTCGCACAACTTACGTCATCCAGACGCTAACTCTCGTGCACCAGCAGCTGGACAACCAGACGCAAGCTACAGGAACGTTGACCCGCGTTGACATCTACTCCCAGCTATACAACCAGTCGACACACACGTGAACAATTCCTCGCAGCTGGTACCAGTCGCAACATCCAAACGACGTCGCGCCAACTTATCGAAACGCTGTCGTTTTTCCCTCAAAACATGAAATAAAGCAGCAGCTGGATACAAACACGCTACCAGCTTTCACTTATTCACAACGCATCCAGACTTCACTAAAACGACGGCGCTTAGGAATCTCGCGCTACCAAAACACGCTACAACTGGATTTCACCAAGTCGACCAGCTTTCACCACGAAACCAGCTTTCACCAAAAAATCTCAAAAATACGAAAACTTCCAGAAATGCTCTAAATGAGGAATTTGACCCGAAATTACTACTCAAACATTAAACAGAGATCTTAAAACACCAAGAATCTCAAAACACCGATTAATTCTCACGATTAATCTTAAACACAAATCCAGGTCTCACATGTCTGCTCCCAGCTGGTCTCCTTAACTTCAAGCTGGTTTGACATTAACCAGCTGGGCTCTATTCTTCTCGTCACGAGCCCTTAGTGTGCTTGCTTGCTCACTTGATCCATTCAGACGCTTCTTCCAATCCTTCGGCAAGCACATCTTTATTTCACTGGTGGACTACAAGTCCAACACCAGTGAATATATCCCATCTTCTTTGGGATATGATAACCAGTTCAGATTCAGTCTTCCCAAGGACTGAGAGTCATAAGATGAACTGGTTACAAGAGCATTCTGTGGTCAGACCTGCACTTGATCACTGCTCTTGTATACGGCTCTGCACTTGAACACTTCTCTTGTACACTGCACTTGATCTGAGCTTGAGCCGTTCTCCACTACATCACTCTGCGCTTCAATTATGCTCTTCAGTTCTGCTCTTGATTCTGCGCATGAACTGCTCTTCATACTCTGCGTCTTCACTTCGTGCTACTCCAACATCCAGCTGATGACCAGCTTGATATCCCCTGCACTTCTGGAAGTAAACTGTCGAACCAGTTTGGGCGTCCCCTTACTGTTCCAACTAGATATCTTCGACCATTCCAGCTCAGGTGTCCCTTCATTGTCCTAGATTGGAATAGAAACAGATTGTGTGTGAATCAAAACTTAGATTCTGATCTGTAAACAAATCCAACAATCTCCCCCTTTTTTATCAACACAAAATCTGGATAAACATATGCATGTATGTTTATGCTGAAAATGTTTCGCCCCCTTTTTGTGGGAATCAAAAGATTTTGAAACCTTATATCCCCTTAGAGTTTAAAACAAAACTTGTTAAGATAAAATTTATTAGTTTTGGTGATAACAAAATAAGACAAGTGCTAAATTCAGAAATAACACTTGGATAGTCAACCGTTGAAGATGGTCAACTACATGTTTGGAGCAAAGTATACTTCAGATGTTGAATTGACCAGTCAGTTATTGGGATTGAATATTTCAGTTGTTAGATATCAGATCTTGGTTTTCGGGAATATTCAGCAGTTGAGTTGAAGCACTCAGCTGATGGGTTACTATTTCAGAGGTTGAAGATATACGGTTATCAGTTTCTGGTATCGGGTTTTTATGTCAGTCGTGAGAGCAATTCAGGTGTTGATCAAGGCTTACGCAATCAGACTTTGGTATTAATCAGCAGTTGGATATTCACTTCAGTAGTCAACATATTTCAGCAGTTGGATATTCACTGCAGTAGTCAACATATTTCAGCAGTTGGGTATTCGCGTCAGTAGCGAATGTATTCAGCAGTTGGGTATTTATTTCAGTAGTAAGTATTTTCAGTAGTTGGCTATAGTGCTTTTGATCCAGTCGTGATTGTTGTTGGAACATTCATTCGTTGCAACCAGTCGTTATATTACAATTTACAAAAAGGGGGATATTTCAGGCGTTGGATATCTAATCAGTAGTTGGTACAATCAGTCGTTGGTTTTTATGACCAGCAGTTGAATTCTACTTCAGTAGCAAGCATATTCAGACTTTGGGTATTTATTTCAGAAGTGTATTCAGCCGATGGGATTCAGTTGTTGATTTGATATCAGTCGCAACTACTCAGGTGTTAGCATGTTTCTTAACGAACAACAAAACTACGTTGTTTGGATTAGTTGATACGACAGCGTTTGGTTTAGCGCTAGAATTCAAAATTTGGTTTATGCATGCATTCAGTCGTTGGTACGATCAGTAGTTGGACACTCAGTTGCTGCAAAGATTTAGTGGCGTTTTTTATTCAGTAGTAACAGTCACGTATTCTATCAGCGTTGAACTATTCATCTTCTTCAAGAAAGGAAAAGCTGTATTAGCAATAAGAGAATTCAGGCGCAAGAGTCAAATCGATTAAAACACGATTATATATTCAAAATGGAAAGAATCAATGGTGAAGATTGAATCGTACTATTGCCTGGAATTAAGGAGACAACGTCGATACTATTTTGGATAAATAGTACACAATTTACAGAGGACGTTATACGGTGATTGCACAGAAATGGAAAACGACATTTTGGCTCTGACGTTGTGCAATTTACCATTGGTGGAGCAGGATATACGGTCGCACGATTAACAGATTTTCAAAAGGGATTTTGTTTCCTTTACAAAATCAAATGACCGTTGGAGGACAAAGCATATAAATAGAGCTGGAATTTGAACTGAATAAGCTCTCTGTCATTCTCGCCATTCGTCGTTCTCATTATCTCTGAGCGTATCACACGTTGAAGTTATCATTCAAAAAAGCTCACAATCTCGAAGACACAAGTGTTGATTTTCATAGAACTGTTTTGTATTATCATATTGATCGTCTCTCGGCACATGTTTATTTTGTTCTTCCGCTTCCTCGCCGGGGGGCGTGATCCGGATCCCAACACCCTGCACTTCTGGAAGTAAACTGCCGAACCATTTTGGGCGTCCCCTTACTGTTCCAGCTTGATATCTTCGACCAGTCCAGCTCAGGCGTCCCTTCGCTGTCCTAGCTTGGATATCTTCACGTCTACTCCAGTCTAAGCAAGCTGCGCATGTCAAGTATAGCATTAGTACAATAGAAGCAGATTTTGTGTGAATCAAAACTTAGTTTTTGATATGTAAACATAGATCCAACAATCTCCGCCTTTTTGATTAACACAAAATCTGGATAAACATATGCATGTATGTTTATGCTGAAAATATTTCTCCCCCTAATCAAAAAGAGTTAGAAACTTTGTCTCCCCCTTAATATTTAAAACAAAACTCCCCCTTAACAAAACATGGGGTAATTTTATTTTTGAAATAAACGATTTTATGTATAGGAAGACAGTTTTTCGAAAGCTTTGTGTATGCATGAGATTTTGAAAACAAGGTCTATGCTACTCGAAATTTCTCATACCTATAGACCAGAGGAGCAAGTATGCCTCCCCCTATTCATATGCTGAGGTTTGAAAACTTAAAAATTTTGTAGCACGGACAGGCTTACGAACGGATATCAGAGCGTAAACTTTTTAACAACATTTTTCGAAGAAAATGCACTTATTCAAGAACAACCTGCTCTGATACCACTTGTTGGATCGATTTTTGACGAGACCCTCTAATGAAGTGCAATGACTAGTTATTCGATCAATAACCAGTGCTAGAGGGTGTAACCAGATCGAATGACAAGACGCATGATTCAGCCAGAAGTTGAAGCCGGGTTCGCAAAGATCAAGCTGGTTTCAGCTGAAAGTTGAAACCAGCCTGATATAAGGCGAGCGCTAAACATGCCAGTTTCAGCTGGAAGACTAGAACCAGCTCGACACTTTGGTCGAACGATCTGATTAACTTAACTTGAGCTGCAATAGCTCAGTGTTCTTGAATACTTTGTGCACCGAGATACAGATTGAGTAATGTAAATAAAACATGCGGAAATAACTCAAACTGCACTCTATCGTTCGAAGCCCAGATAAACAGTTATAAACGCGTAAGCAAATATGTGATGCGTATAAATGTAAATACTGAAAACAGTAAAGAAGGATATGCTGAATTTGTTTCTGGAAGTTTGGAGCTCAATCTCCTACATCTCCACTTCTTCCGCCACGGGAAGGATCCACTAGAAGACTTTGATTACAACGACCCCCGCTGCAACCCACTCCTACGACCCGCAGCCGCAATAACTCCTAGCTTCTACCAATTGTACATCAACCTGCAAGCTGTGTGACTAACTTCACTTCTTTAACGCCTCAGTGAGAAAGGCTACAAGGACTTGTTTAACGTCTATGTCCAAAGACTACACACACTTTTTTAACGTCTCAGTGCGAAAGACAACTAGACTTGTTTAACGTCTCTGTACAAAGACTACAATGGAGAGTATTTGAATCACATTCACTCTTTATCTATTTCGTTCAACTCTCGAATATGAGTGAATGTGTGTGTGTAAGATTTACAGTGTGAGCACAATCTCTCAATGAATTAAATCTCACACACTCTAGGAAGTGCTCCTGGTTTGAGCTGGTTTTCTGCTATCTTCCCAGGTTCAGTGTTGTGCGTCTCTTGATTCTCTTATTGAACTTCGCACAACTAATCTCACTGTTTTTGCGCATATCTTTAATCTGTTTTCATTGCGCCTCTTTATAAAGCCTCTGCTTGGATATATCCGTTGGACACAAAGATGTAGCCGTTCTGAAAAGTCTTCTGACGCATATGTACTTTGTGTCCTTTGGCATTTAATGCGTTGCAGACTTTATGTGACTCGAGATCTTTTCATCGGCGATTCTGCAGCCTTTGGTCACTTTGAGCTCTTGTTTGCTTGTGCCTGATGTGGACAAGACAAAACAAAGCAGTTTGAACCAATTAGATTGGTCTTCGTTTGATTGTTCAAACTGATTTTTTTGACCAGATTGATTTGTCTGGCCCTGGTTTCTCAGCTCGTTTCTCTGTCAAGCTGGTTGCTTCATCAGCTCCTGCTGAGCTCTCTCCTTCTCCTCACCAGCTTCTTTGTTCTCATCTTCGAGCTGATCTTCTGGAGCAACTTCTCCATCTGCGCCTATTTTTGTCTTCAGCTGAGCTCGTTCTGTTCTTTCCTGCTCTTCGAGCTGCTTCGAGGCTCCAGCTTTGCTCCATTCCCAGTTGGTTGATATATCTGTGAGATCAAGAGTCTCACAGATATCATACGGCGAGCTGGTTTTTCTTCTCTCAGCTGGTCTCCTTAACTTCAAGCTGGTTTGACCTTAACCAGTTGGGCTCTATTCTTCTCGTCACGAGCCCTTAGTGTGCTTGCTTGCTCACTTGATCCATTCAGACACCTCTTCCAATCCTTCGGCAAGCACACCTTTCTTTCACTGGCTGGACTACAGTCCAACACCAGTGAATATATCCCATCTTCTTTGGGATATGATGACCAGTTCAGATTCAGTCTTCCCAACATTCAGACACCTCTTCCAATCATTCGGCAAGCACACCTTTCTTTCACTGGTTGGACTACCAGTCCAACACCAGTGAATATATCCCATCTTCTTTGGGATATGATAACCAGTTCAGATTCAGTCTTCCCAAGGACTGAGATCCATAAGATGAACTGGTTACAAGAGCATT